>JAWKAU010000308.1:0-123000 GCA_033398695.1 Orobanche coerulescens
GTAGATCCATCGTGAAGTCCATCGTAATTAGTTCCCATTTCCATTCGGGAATCTTGAGTGGTTGTAGCAATCATGATGGTCTTTGGTGTCCAGCCTTCACTCTTTGACAAGTTAAACACCTTGCTACGAATTCTGCAACTTAGTTGTTCATATTCATCCACCAGTAGTATTTCTTCAGATCTTTATACATCTGGTTACCGCCTGGATGAATTTCATATCAAAAGCATTGAACCTCTGCTAAAATTTTCTTCTTGAGTTCATTATTGTTGTGAACATATATTCGGTGTTTGAATTTTAGTGTTTCATCTTTTGACATGTTAAACTCAGATTTCTCGCCTTGTGTGACCCTTTCCTTAAGTTTACTCAACTTCCCGTCTTGAGTATGTGCTTCTTGGATTTCCTTAAGTCTGGCTTCATTGACAAATTAGCGCACATAACGTGTATCTTAGACTGTCTTGGGTTCCATTGGGTTATTTCTCTCAGGGCATCACATTCCCTTATCATGATCTAGCCACACTCGCTTTCCTACTTAATGCGTCTGCTACGACATTGGCCTTGCCCGGATGATGCTGAATGGTGAGGTTATAATCCTCAAGAAGTTCTATCCACCGTCTTTGTCTTAGATTCAACTCCTTCTGAGAGAACAAATATTTGAGACTCTTGTGGTCGGTAAAGATGGTGAATGTAGCTCCATACAGATAGTGTCTCCATTTCTTCAAAGCAAACACTATTGCTGCTAGTTCAAGGTCATGGGTCGGATAATTCATCTCGTGGATTTTCAGCTTTCGTGATGCATAAGCCACAACCTTGCCGTTTTGCATCAGCACAGCTCCTAATCCCTCTTTTGATGCATCGCTGTATACTACAAATCCTTCACTCCCTTCGGGAAGTGTTAGTACAGGTCTGGTAGTGAGTTTTCTCTTGAGTTCTTGGAAGATCAACTCACACATATTGTTCCACTCAAATTTTACGTGCTTCTGCGTCAGTCTTGTGAGTGGTCCTGCGATTTTGGAAAAATCTTTAATGAATTTGTGGTGGTAGCCTACAAGTCCAAGAAATCTCCGAATCTTAGTGACTGTTTCCGGCCTCTTCCAGTCCAGAATAGTCTCCACCTTTTATGGATCTACTGTGACTCCATCTCCAGATATTATGTGTCCTCAAAATGCTACTTCTCTTAACCAGAATTCACACTTACTGGATTTGGCATAAAACTTATGACTCTTAGCATTTCTAGCACCAATCTTAGGTGAGTTTCGTGATCCTGATCCGACTTGGAATTTACGAGTATGTCTTCGATAAATATGACTACGAATTGATCCAAATATGGTTGTAATACACGGTGCATTAAATCCATAAATGCAGCCGGTGCGTTGGTCAATCCAAAAGGCATTACCACGAATTCGTAATGACCATACCTAGTTTGAAAGGTAGTCTTCGATATGTCATTCTCTATGATCCTCAATTGGTAATATCCTTGTTGAAGATTGAACTTTGAGTAAACTATTGCTCCTTGTAGTTGGTCAAATAGTTCTTCGATCCTGGGAAGTGGATACTTGTTGTTAATAGTAATATTGTTAAGTTCTCGGTAATCGATGCACAATCTAAGTGTACCATCTTTCTTTTTTATGAATAACACTGGTGCTCCCCAAGGACATATACTCGGTCGGATAAATCCAACCTCTAGCAATTTCTGCAACTGAACCTTCATTTCTTGCAGTTCCAGTGGGGCCATTCGATATGGCGTTCTAGCCACAGGTGCCTTTCCCGGCAAGATATCAATGCTGAATTCAACTTCCCTATCTGGAGGTAGAGAAGTAAGTTCCGTGGGGAAAATATCATGGTATTCTGATACTACTTTTGTAGCTTCAATCTCCATTTTGCTCTTGAGTTTGTTAATGACAAAAGCCAAATATCCCGTTGCTCCCTTCGAGATGGCCCTTCTCGCCTTCGTGGCTGATATGATTGGGGCCGAGTTAATTCTAGCATTCCCGTGTAGTTCAACTACTGGGTGATTGGGTTTGTAGAATCGAACTATTTTAGAATGGCAGTCAAGTTGCACATAGTTTTTAGATAGCCAATCCACCTCAAGTATGAGGTCATACTCAAGTATGGGAAGAAGAATTAGGTCAGCAGGAAAACAATGACCCTCAACTATTACTTCACAATCCTTAAATACCGAATCTGTTTCTCGGCTTGTACCCATAGGTGTGGATACTTCTAAGGTTACGGGTAGTGATTATTGAAGTGAGTTAATTAAGATTTTTGCATTCGGTTGTTGAGTATTAAGAAATGTTATCATTATTCAACTTTATTATTACATTCGCAATGCTGTTTCATGAAAAAAAGTACAGCATTGGATAAGGAAAAGTAGGTTTTCCTTAACAACTATCGATAGTAGGTAACATCTCAAAGAGACAGCTCATAGGACAGAAATACACAGACAATTATTAAGGAAATATGTCTTAATAATTCAAATCAAACCGTAAGTTTTTGCAAGGTTTAGATTTCGCCCCATTCGGATGGGTCGAATATTTTGAATAATGCCTTGCAGTAATAGCTTTACGTCTTCCGGACGAACAGCATAGCTAAGTTAACTACGAGGTACATAGCAACACAGAACTGTAATAAGTTGAAATTAGCCATTACTATTCCAAATGAATAGTATAGCAACTTAATTAATTTAAACAATGCCAATTGGCGACGCTTACTCTGAATGAATAGCAAATGGACTGAAATATCTAATAATAAAACTCTATTAAGCATGAATTATCATCAAGGTTGCGATCGTAATGACTCAACAAATATGCTTATACGACATCAGCGACCAAGAAATAATAATACCCCATTTTGAAAGGTAATGCAGTTTAGTGGAGTTCAGAGGATCTGATAAGTGAAATAATTTATGTCCCTTTCAAGAGTTTAATAGAAGGATTGATTCAATCGGAGAAATGCCGTGGATACTTAATCAAGTACCTTGGCCAATGACTTAGGAATTTTGAATTTGACTATGCATATTCCAAGTGAATAGTGACAAGTCGAAAGAGATTTTAATAAGAATTGACTCGAGAAATCTACATTAGGTCTCATTTCTATGGTTTACTTCGCCCTAGGTGGAATTCCCATCTAAGTCCGAAGAATCTTATCTTGGAAAAGCTCGATGCAAGTGTCCTTCTTACAAAGCGAGCTCCTATACCACTCCAGTCACGCCCCTACACCGGGGTTGGACGAGAACGCAACAGTTAACGTAATAAATAACATTTGTGATAATACATTACAGTAAAGCATTCATATACCAGATCTCAACCTGGTGAACTAAGACTGGTTGTTCCATAGAAAAGAAATATTCAAGGGTACAGCGGAATTATTACATCCAATGCAAAAGAGTACATCGGAAACCAAAATATATTTTGACACAGGAATAAAAGAAGCGTTAAAGCAGCATCCTAATTCTTACATCTTGGCAATACTTTGAGGATGGTCTTCAGTGGTCGTCAGCATCTGTCCCTTCTTCTTCTTGGTTCTCTTCATCTAGTGGGATTTTAGAAAACAATTCAAAATGAGGTGAGAATAATGGATTCTCAGTGAGTTGGGTTTGGGTATTTAATGAGTTTATTATTTAATAAATATTATGTTTCTCGCACTTTTAAAAAATAGTGTTGTTTGGTGCAAGTTTTTAAGAAGAATATTATGAATTATGACATGAATGTACAGTCAATCTCCGTAGATTGCGATTGAGTATGAAGAATGCACGGCGTCGAGCGCCCAATGAGTATCTAGATTTGGAAGGTCGTCTACATGACTAATCCCTTAGTCTCCTTATAACGTCTTAGACCGTTATCAGTGTTTGGCCTTTGACTATCGCCACGACTTTTGGTTTGATAACCGTAGCCTTGGGCGTTTGTCGAACCATTTCTATAACATTGGCCTTTGAGCTTTATCGCTCTCACGCTTGGTGACGTGCTGCCTTATCTCTTATCTGGGCTCGATATGTCCTTAGCTTGGGTCTATGCCCGGATTATATCATAATCGCGATTATACCCGAATTCTACGACCCAGTCACCTTAGGATCACTCCGTCCTTCGGCTTCAAGGGAATATGATACGACGGTAGCTTTGCCTAGAACCGCAGCCACGCTGCTCAATTCATGACTTAGACTAACCGCCCCTCATGTATATAAATATAAAAAGGGACTCTAGAGGTACTCGTACGGACTCTAGCGGTGGCTTCCGTCTGAAAGTCGTAGCACTTAGCTCCGCACAGCACTTACTCCCGATTTCAATTGAATAACAATTATTGTCGCGATTAACAATGATTATGCATATTATAAGTTATCAATATGATTATTTGATAGTAAATTGACTTGGATAAACTAGAAGAATTAGTTCAACCGATTGATGATTAGATTGCTATCGTGCGAGTCTTAGCATAATCTTATAATAAACTCATAAACTTAAATAGTTCGGTACGGATTGATTATACATCCGAAAATTATAAAATTTATTGCGAAAAGTCTGTTATAATATGGGGATTGAAGGTCAGAAGTTGCACGAAAGTTTTACCTTTCGGAAATCACAATTATGCTCTTCCTTCTTTTAAGTACTATCATTATTTTTACTAAAATATTATAAATTTGAATAATTCGGTACGGATTGATTATACGTCGAAAATTATGAACTTTATTGTGAAAAGTCCGTTATAATGTGAGGATTGAAGGTCAAAAGTTGCATGAAAGTTTTACTCTTTGTAAATTACAATTTTGCCCTTTCGTCTTTTAAGTACAATCATTATTTTTACTAAAATATTATAAATTTGATTAAGTCGGAACGATTAGAGTGTACGTCCGAAAATTATGAACTTTATGGTGAAAAGTCCGTTATAATATAAGGTTTTCAGATGATAAGTTGTATGGAGGTTTTTCCTTACATAAATTACAATTCTGCCCTTCCGAAATTAAAGTACTATTATTATTATTATTTTTATTTAGTTTTGTCTTATAATTTTGATTAATTTGTTTGGATTCATTTGAACTCCGAAAATTATGAATCCGGTTACAATTTGAACCTTATGACTTGTATTTTTAGATTATGTTTTGTTTTAATTTTTATTCTCTTAGAAATTATAATTTCACCCCTTCATTTCGCCTTAATCGGTATTTTAGTATTCTTGACATATCTTTTTCATTTCTTGTCGGACTGACCTCAAATTTTCGGGGTAAGTTCTTTATGTTATTAAGAGTCTAGTGAGCTCAACTTTTCTGGAAATTTTATTTTCGAAACAGTAAGTTTCTGTAAATTATAGTTTTGGCCCCAAATTCTTGAAATTTATATTTTTGCCCCGATTTTATATTCTAATAAATTCAGATTTAAGTGAAATTTCATAGAGAACTTATTTTTGATATATTAAGACTTACTTTCAGGATATAAGACCAGAATTATGGATTTTAATCCTTCAAATTTAGGTTCGAATTATCAAATCTTCCGGTGACTATTTATCCTCTTACCATAGTCCAGTATATATTCATGTATTTTTGGAGCTTTAATAACCAAAGGTCAGATTTACCATATTCAACCAAAATCTCCACCAATGAATTAATTTGCACATATAATCAAAATATGACAACTAAAATTCAACAATTACAAAGATCATTACATGCATGGTAATGAATGTCATTTTTAATCAAGTATACCTAACTAAAGTTATAATACTTGCATGCACCATATATATTTAACTTGTAATAATTTTGAATAAGTGAAAAGAAAGAAAATAATTTTACCAACTTTTGAATTCTTAAGGAGATGTTAAAGATGATGGCTTAGACAAAATGACTCTCCCTCCTTGATCATATGTGGTTGATAAAAGGAAGAGTTCAATGATGATTAGTTTATTTCTAAGTTAGAATAATAGAGAGAAAAAAAGAAATACACCAAGTTCTAAGGTTGGCTCATTACCTTTCTTTTCCTCCTCTTTCTTCTTCTTCTTTCTCTCTATTTTTTTGTTTCTTCTCGCCTCACTTCAGCCCTCTCTCTCTCTCTCTCTCTCTCTCTCTCTCTCTCTCTCTCTCTTTCTCTCTCTATCTCTCTCTCTCTCTCTCTCACTCTCTCTCTCTTAGGTGCAGATTTTTTTTTTTGTATGTGTTGTGAAGTGGGAGGAGTTTACAAGGAGAAAGTATTTATAGGTGAGGTGTTAAGATGGAGGTGTGATCAAGGCTTGCATGTAAGGGTACAAGTGTCTTATCAAGCTTGAAATTATGACAACATAAGTCTCCTTTGTTTTAATTGTGTAGGCATATTTTTTTCTTCTTGTATTTGTAATATCCGAGATTTTTATTCTGATTTATTCTAATTTTCTTTTTTAGACCGGAAATTTATCGGTTTCCGAGCCTTGGTATTATTTTTATCGACAATCGATTTTGTGTTTATGGCCATATGTGGTGATTTGTTGTATATTAATTTCATTTGGGATCGATGTTGTTGTCCGCGAGCGTTTCGTCTTGTTCGTTCCGTGCGTTTTTAGGAATCGAGTCGTCAGGCCACGACAGCCGGGCGCTGGCCGGACGGTTGCGAGAGGAACTGGCACGGATGCTGTGCACTGCCGGACAGGTGCGGCAAGAACCGGCCTAGCGTACGCTATGGCCAGACAGCTGTGCGCGCTAACCCGCAGGAGTAGTGCACGCCACTGCCTGGAGGTAACGCACGCTAATCGGCCGGGTAGTCTAGGCAGTAGGGTATGGACTTCGTCCAGACCAGTAGGTAGCGCACGCTTCTGACAGACAGCAGCGCGCTAACTTTCAGCGAGCTAAGCGCACGCTTCTGAGCTCGGCCGACGACGCTACTGGCCGGGCGATTAGTCGATAGGTCTGGGCCGGGCTGATTGCGCACGCCTTCTGCCGATGTCTTGCGACGCTTCTCGGACCCTAGCGAAGATTACGGACTGTGGGCCGGCCGATAGCGCACGCTACCCGGACAACCTAGCGCACACTAGTCAGTTATCAGTATATATATGACCGAGCAGCCCTGTTTTTACCCATTTTTCACTTATCTTCCTTCATGTCCGCGGCTGGAGCTTTTGAGAGCAAGGAGGCGTGTTATTGACCAACAAATTCACGAAGATCCTGAGTTCATATCATTGATCGATCATTCCATAACATCCTTCAATCGATCGAATCAAGGTTAGTTTTTCCTAAAATCCAAACTTTGGGAAATTGGGGATCTTGGTAGATTTCGTCCGTTCGAGCTATATGATCTTAAATTACAGATGGATAATTGTAGATTAAGTTGTATTCTATAATTTTCATCATCTTTCCATGGTTTTACCATTTCCGATTCGTCGTTTATATGAACTTACGTTTGACGCCTTCAAGGTATCCGGGGAAATGCCGCAGAGAGAAATTTGGTCGTTTTGGGATGTTTTTCCTCGTGTAATTGATTGTTTATTCGATGATAGGATATTAGGGACGATTTCCCTACAAAAAATCTGGTGTTGATCCCTTCCGATCGTTGTTTTCATTGGAGTTCCGTATTTTGCCAATCGATCGTATTTTCTGAGTATCCGCGAGAGATTACCAAGGCAAGTACCTTGATATACGAATTGTAACTGTGTGAAATCATTGTTGTCGAAGTGTATGAATTTATACGAATGTATATATGTATATATATATATATATGTGTGTGTGTGTGTGTATATATATAGATTTATATATATTTATATGTTAAATATATGTATGTATATACGTATATTGATATATATGCCTATGTCGGTGAACGACGAGTGATGAATGCTAATACTAGTTGACGTACTCAACTTGGATTGATGGATGAACTATAGTTATTCATATAATATAGTAAGGTTATAGATATATATATCTATATATCTATATACTATATCTATATATCTATATATATATATATATTCGGTTGAGTCGCAATATAAGGATATATGTGTAGCGTTGGTTGGTTGTGCCGAAGACTTATTGTGTTGGGTCTTGATTGATAACGTGCGTGTTATTGTTTATTGTATGGTTATGGACTGGCGGATAAATTGTATGAATTGGTGTATTGATTTGATAATTGTTGCAATGATTGATTGTGTACTTGATGTTTATAATAATGTGAATACTTGTTGTGAGAGACGTCGTATCCGGGAACCTCTGAGGGCGGGGTATGTACTCCGGCCTGGTGTACGCTTGAATGTGCGGCTCCATATGTTTGGTGAACACCGGTGTTACCTAATGCGCGTGCAAGGGGCAGCTCGTTCGGGAGTGATCGCCGGTGCGGTGACATGTTCAAGGGGCAGCCAACATAGTGGAGTGAACGTCGGTGCACAGGTGTGCAAGGGAGGCGCCTGGCAGGCTTATTGGTAACAGATATTCAAGTGATAGCTAAGACCCCATTACCGAACAATCCTCATATTTCAAAGTTCTTTTAACTCTTTTCAAATACTGGTCTCGATATAGACTGTGATTCGTATTTCTGAAAGTTTGTTCAACTTGATTTTCAAACGTTGGTATTAGGGTTAATTAACCAAGGATGTTTGACGAAATCTCCGAGGGTTAATTAATCAGGGGTCTTGAGCAGGAATTGTCGAATGAGAGGTTGTGCCTTTGATTGTACTGTGATGATTATTCTGTGCATTGGGTCGAGGACCACGAATAACGTTATAATGGTTTTCTTGCAAATTATTTTCCACATGTTGGGTCGAGGATCCGAGAGCTCTTGAAGTATTTTCTAAAAGTATTCCCATTTGATTTTCAAAACCCCAAGATGGCCCGAGTCAATAATAATGTTTTCAAACTTTCTTATCAAAATACTTTTCCTTTTATAAAAAGGGATTTTTCTGACTCCTTGGGTTCGTTTAAAGTTTCATTGGTGTTATGTTCCGTACAGAGAATATGACGATGTGATTATCTTTCACCTTGTGTATGTGATGCTATTTTGTGTGGACTATGGGAATGTGTGGTTTGTGTTAAGGCTTCACGACTGTTGAGTTTTGTGTTGTTATTATTCGTATATCTTGTATATTATGTACTTGCACTAGCAAAATTCCAGTTTGCTAACCCCTGAGTTTTCGGGGGGTGGGTGACTGTTATGCGCTCAGGTTTTGGCAGCTCGGGAGCAGTCACAGGATTGGATTGGAAGGAGATGGAGGACAATGATACTAATCACGCCAGAGTTAGAGTCTTTTCTTTTGTTTTATTTTGGTCGGTATTTCTCTGTCGTTCGAGTTTTCACCCTTGCATGGGTGTAGTTTTCATTTATTAAATTGAGTTGTCATTCTCTTCTGTGTTTAAGTTTATTGTTGTCATTGTAATGTGAATGTCGTTAGTTTCTGAATTGGTTAATGACCTTGTCGGTCTGCTTTGTATTTAATTTTGACCCCGGTCGGTCAATCATTGAGTAGTCTTTTGGAGTTTAGCCTGGTCGATTCTTGTGATAAGGGTCTACGGCGTGTGACATTCCCGGTCGTATTATGGGGGTGTTACAGTATTTATACATGTATGGTGTGTTTTAGTTGTATTTATTAGGTATTAGGTAGTAAGTTTCAGTTGGGTTGAGTCATGAATGTTTTGGGCTAGGTGTAGTATTTTAGGTGATAAGTGGTTTATTATTTAAGTGGCCATAAGCCCATAATGCATCTAAGTTCAAATTTTAATAATAAGCCCACTAATTAAGTTATACTATTAGATTAAATAGCCCATTTAGCTAATAAATTAAAATTTATTAAAAATCTAAGTTAATTAAACTTATATGATATTATTATTTTTATTTATTAAATTGAAGTAATAAAAATAATTAGGTTGTTGAACTTATAGAATTTATTTAGCTAATGTGACTATGCATAAGGTAAGAACTAATTTTATTCGATAATGAAATATTGTAAACTTTATTTTATTTATTAAAAATTAATAATCTAATCTACATACAAAATAATGGGGTCTCACTTAAAATACTTACCACCAAAAATATGAAAGTATGCAACAATCGGTAATCTGCCATACCAAACTCTCATATGGAGTTTACAGTGTCTCCATACAGTCATTGCTTTTGTTCTGTATATGATAGGCTGTGTTGGAAGCTTCAGCCCAGAACCTTTTTCGGAGATCAGCTTCTGCAATCATTATCCTGGCTGCTTCCTTAAGGGTTTTGTTCCTTCTTTCAGCTCTACCATTTTGTTGTGGTGTTCTTGCAGCTGAAACTTCATGTTGGATACCATTCTGGTCACTGTATTCAGTTATAGCTTTGTTGAGAAATTCTCCTCCTTTGTCTGATCTGATCTTGATGATAGATAGATATTACTCGTTTAAAATTCTCCTTATTAGCTCAGGCAACTTGGTTAGTGTTTCACTTTCCTTGTAGAGAAAAACTATCCAAGTGTATATTGAGCAGTCATCTACGACTATTAAGGCATGTTTTCTTCCACTCAAGGTTTTTGGCTTGATTGGTCTAAAAAGATCCATGTGAAGTAGTTTCGGCACTCTGTTGAGGTAGGTTGTATTGATTTGAATGAAGCTATGGTCTGTTTTTCTTTCTGGCATGCATCACTACGAGTCTGTTTTTCGAATATTCCTCATTTGATACCTCTGACTAGTTTTTGTGAACTTAATTTGTTGAGCGCCTTGAAATTTAGATGCCTTAATCTCTTATGCCATAACTATCCATTTTCGGCTGGAGTCTTTGATTTGAAGCATGCATTGGGTATGCCTGTTTTCAATTCTATCACATAGATATCCCTTCTTGTGTAACCTTGTAGTTTCACTTCTCCAATTTGGAGATAATAACCACATATTTCCATTTGGTAAAGACTACTAGGTTGTTCTCATCATAAAACTGCTTATGCTTAAGAGATTGTATTTGAGTCCTTTGACATACTGCACCTTTATTATGACAATGTTTCTTGTGCAACTTTTCATGTCCTTTGGTTTGTCCACATGAGCTCTCTCCAAAAGTTACATATGGGCCTCTTCCCTTGGTATAACATTACAATATATTTTTGTTTCCAGTCAGGTGTCTTGAGCACCTAGAGTCTATAAACCATTCTTCACTTCCTACTGGTGATTCTGTGGCTGCTGCGCAGTAATCCTTCCACTTTTTTGCAATCATGTAAAAGAGATTTAGGCACCCAAATCTGAAATGGGTCCTCGAGGGTTAGTGGATTTCTGAAAGAAATTATTTCTTCTTTTGTTATGAGAGTTGATCTGATATCTATCATAATGTGCATAATTATTATTCTTGTATCATATATAAGGTATATGAAATGCTTGGTTTGAACCACGGTTAAGTCTAGGCTGAGACCAATTATTAAAATTTCAAGGTCTCCACACCTTGTGACTTTGAAATATTGGAATACCTTGAGGTTTCCTTCTACCTTTGCCTTGTTGAAGTTTGTTTTGTGGAAATTTTTGGTAGTAAAACGTTTTTTTGAAAGTGTCTAGGCTGCTGATGCTGATTTGGCCATTGCCTAGTCATTTGTCTTGGTTGCTGCCTAGACTATATTGGCGGCTGCCTAAATAATGTTGGCTGTTGCCTAAACTTTTGACTTGACTGCTGCCTATTTTGCAATTCTGGCCTTTTGATAGTCTTTGTAGGATGTACACTAGTTTCTCCCTTAACAAAAGTAGTTTTTGAAATTGAGGGAGTATTAGGATCATAACGAAGACCCGACTTTAAATATAGAGGTATTTTGTCAGTGCATATTCTTCTAATGTTTTTGATGCTTTGAGTGATGTTATTTCTCTAACTTGTGCATCGTTGAGCTGTTTGAACTTTGGAAGCTCAGCATCAATATGGCGAGTACGCCTGATTTTTCATTGTTGAAGATTGTTAATCTGTTTATTCCGCCATAGCTATGTTGTTTTCATCCTGACTGGTTTTGAATTTTGTTGTATCTTGGCTGAGTTTGTCTAAATTATTTTTCAGCAGCACTTTCTCATTTTTCAGCTGTGCATTCTCAGCACTCATTTTAGGGTTTCAAAATATTTTATTGATTGATTGAGAGATCTATTCAAATCAAGGTCTTCAGATATATCTAAACTAAGGCATTCTAAAGGTTGTGGTTTAGATGATACCTCTTCATCAACAATATTGGCCATCAGGCAATTGTAGTCATCTTCATCTTCTGAGAAAAATCTACCACTTGATTCCACAATCTCAGGTGTCTAGTCTTCTCCAAATAGAGCTTTTCTTTTATCTTCCCTTCTGCCAGTGTCTTTCTTTTCTTCTTCTCTCTTCATATTAGGACACTCATTTTGAATGTGACATGTCTTATGATAGTTGTATCATTCCACCTTCAATTTCCAGCTCTTTGATTTTTTTGGGATTCTCCTTGTCGTTATTCTTATATTTTGAGTAATTCTTTCTGAAGTTTCTAAATCTTTTCATTGTGAATGCCATTTCTTCCTCAAAAGTGCAGTGGATTGGGAGGAATAACTCCAGCTAGGTTTCTTGCAGGGGACTCGGCTGCAAAGGCAATTCTTTTCGCAACTGGCTCACTGGATGATGAGCAAGGAAATTCAAACTCAAATGCCTTGAGGTCTGAGAATAGCTCTTGGATCTTTATGTTGTTAAGATCCTTTAATTCCCTCATAACTACGGCCTTCATGCTCCACTCTGGGTAAGAGACCTTAGAACCTTTAGTTCCATCTCTCGATTTCCATAAGTTTTTTCGACATAGTTGATCTCATTAATGATTTCTGTGAATCTGGTATACACATTGTCTATGGTATCTCCATCCTTTATTTTTTAAGTTATCAAATTTTGTGTAGCAATTGATAACTTGTTTTCCTTGATCAATTTTGTTCCTTCACACATTACTGCTAATGTGTCCCAGTTTCTTTGGCGTTTTGCAATTTTTGATCTTCACCATGGGGGCTTTATCAAAGGTTTGATATAAAACATCCGTTTCTTCAGTTCTCAAGATTGGCCAGCTTCATTTCATTGGTGGTCATCTCTGATCTGGTCTTGGGAATCTGCTTTGGTTTCCCAGTAGTGATTTCCTCAGTAGTGTTGTCCTTCATCTATATGATAGGACCTTCATCAAGAATGCTCCTCAGGTCATCGTAGATAGATGATAGGTGTGCCTGCATTCTTATCTTCCAGAGAAAACAAAGAGTCTAGAGTGCATGTGCTCCATCTTAATATGAGAGAGTAGGAATTATACGTAAATGTATGGATCTGGTTCTATGACTACCAAATATGAGGTCTATGAACGGACCTCTCTGATACCACTTGTAGGTCACAAGTATGTATTGTAAAAATCTAGAGGGGTGAATAGACTTTTAAAACACTTTGCTGAAATGGCTTGTTTAAGAAATTCAGCTGCAATGTGTGCAGCTAGGTAAACTTAGCTGATCTTTAAACTTAGCTGAAACCTCAACTAGGTACATTTCAGATGTCAGCTGAAAAATATTTTGCGGAAGACTTAGCTGACTTTTATTCCAACAGTTAAGTATGATTTTTAAAATAGTAAATCACACAGCACTTATAGTGGTTTCACAGGTGGGGAAATCCTCCACTAGTCCACTTTTCTCCAATCCACTTAGAGATAAATTCACTATAATGTTTGATGGTTATAATGAATTAGTTACTGCACTTTCAACCAGTGAAAACCCTTGGTTGTGGTAACTCCTTCCCTTGGTTGCTTGTCACCTCCTAACCGCAAACCCGTGGATGCCTCACAACTTTCAAGTTGCTTATCACCTTGCAATCAATAACCTGTGGATGTCGCACAACCCAAATTTTAAGACCCTCGTTCAAGAAAGTACCCTTACTCAAATCTTTAAGACAAGAGTGTTTGTTTTATTCAACTTCTAAGACCTTCTTGGGATTTGAATGATCTTAGCTCTCCAACCATCGTATTTCTACTAAAAAGTTTTTCAGATATTTATAGTACTTTTTTTAGCCCCTCATAGCCGTTGCATCCTTTAAATAAATTGTTCCATTGGAGAGTGGACTTTTTTGTTTTACATTTCACCTCTTTCACACGGCTTGTTTCTTTCTTTAAATCTGACGATTTGAAAATATATAGTTGTTCGTGCCTTTTTCTTTGATTTCTATAATGACAAGTATTAAGGGCGCGAACCTATAGGAATATTTTATTCCCTAACTTGCGGGAATCATTCAGATTGTCTACTTTGCTTTATTTACGTCTGCATGTGATTTTCCATCTTTGTTAACTTTTCAATATTTACTGACGTAGACATAGCTGATTAATATTTGTTGAATTTTGTCTAAGTATTTTGATATCCATACTTAGCTGATTGATTTCTTTCTTCATACTCGGCTGAAGATTTGGCAATAGCCACTGATATTTTAACTTGACAATACTCGACTGATATTCTTTCTTGGCCAAACCCAGCTGATATTCTGTCTTGGCCAAATTCAGCTATACTCAGCTGATATTTTGTCCTGGCCAAACTCAGCTGATATTTTGTCTTAGTTATACTCGGCTGATATTTTGTCTTGGCTATACTCAACTGATATTTTATCTTAGCTATAATCAGCTGATATTTTGTCTTGGCCAAACTCAGGACGAACTTAGCTGTAAAATCAATTTGATCAATATATAGCCTAACTTTTGTAATACCCGAGATCTTTATTCCGGATTCGTTGGGTTTTCTAGGTTTTATCGGATTGTCATTGTCCTCATCGTTGGAATTTTGTGTCTTATTTTTGGTCATGACTTTTTGGGGCATGTGTTTGGAAGCGTTTCGGATCACTTTGTGAGTTTTGGGGATTTTGTGGAGTAGCACACGCTAATGCCTGTGGCATAGCGCACGCTACTTTATTGTAGTTAGCGCATGCTACCGTAAGTGTAGCGCACGCTACCGGCGATCAGGCGATCCAGAGCTCTTTGGGCGGGATCGACTTTGTTAGGGCACGCTAAGGTCGATAGCTAGCGCACGTTATCGACTGCTTAGCGCACGCTAATCGTTATTTCTAGCGCATGCTACATGGTAGGTGCAGATCTGTCCAGGGGCTACTGGACTGGTTTTGTGACCCGTTAGTGCACGCTACGGCTTTTGGCTAGCGCACGCTAACTGTGTTGTGGGCGGATTCTCTAGAGCGTTGACCCCGTTAGCGCATGCTAATGCTGGGTGTTTAGCGCGCACTAATAACTGTCCAGTATAAATACTGGACAGCAGCATTAAGTCGTCATTTCCCACTTTTCTTCATCCTTTCTGACGGGAGTGAGCTCCAGAGGCGATTTGGAGCAATCTTCTTCATCAAGCTCCATTTAGGAACGGATATGTAGACGTTTAACAACATCTAATCATCTTCTTGGTCCAAATCAAGGTAATCTCTTCTTAGAACCCTAGTTCTTGAATTTTGGGGATTTGTGAAGTTTCGGCCAATTCAAATTGATTTAGACCAGATTTTTTGTAAGATCTTCATTGGATACTCGAGATCATTTGTTAATGTTGAGACCTTGTGGTATGAACTTCGTAAATACTTATGTTCGTCAATTATGTTAGTATGAGCCTTTGAGATGTCCGGCGAAATGCTCCAATGAGTAGAAATTAGGATGATTCCTATATTTCCGAAGTGTTGTTGATTCATGGTGGTACTATTTTCGTAGTATTTGTGGGTTGTCGAAGTCTTGGTCATTTTTGGAAGTTCGAAGGCTGCCCGATCGTGCCCGTTCGTCGTTTCGTCGCTCGTGATATCGAGGCAATTATCTTGTCCATACGTTTCATGTTTCGTAGGCGTAATTATTGATAAATGATTTTATGCGAAACCCAATGTTTAATGAACGTAAAAATGGATCGGTATGTTCTCGATAGACGTTGTATTTCAACAATAATTCGTGTACTTCGTGAATATATGTGTTCCCGGAATATGTGTGTTGGTTTTGTATGTTGAAAAGATGCTAGGATCACTTTGAGTGAGTTAAATAGACCGTAATCCTTTGCCGAGGATTACGTAATGTTATGTGTACTTTTTCGGTAAGAACGTATTGTGTGTGATATTAGTTGTTACTCCTTTGAAAGGAGGTTGTGATGTTTAAGTTGGCTTGGCTTGATGTTCTGCTCATTGTTATGTGATCGTTGAAAGTGATGTGCCTCCGGGTAGGATTGTTGAATCTCCGGGATCCATACTTGCTTGTATAGGTCGGGCGTGACCGTAGGGTTATCCAATCCGGGTATGTCTTGCGGGGACTCCGAGGTTCGTGGGTTGCTATCCCGATGCTGGGATAACTTGTGGGGGTTATCATCGGGTATGTCTTGCGGGGACTCCGAGGTTCGTGGCTTGTTAGCGCGATGCCGGGATAACTTATGGTTGTGATTTGTTATTGGTTCAGTGACTGTTGTCACGAGGACATGTGATTTGGTATGGTTTCCTATTGGGTTATTCACTCGGGTATGTTCTACGGGAGCATCTGAGGTTCGTGCTTGTTAGCACGGGATGCGAATAATCCTTAGGAACATGTGTTATGTGATTCGGGTCGTGGACCCTGTGTTCTGTGATTTGGGTCGTGGAGCCTGGGGCTTATGATTTGGGTCTTAGACCCCGTGTGTTGTGAATTGAGTTGTGAATCCACGTTTTATTATTTGGAATCGTATTTTGGAAAGAAGATTTTGGACCGTGTCCCCAAGTGTTTTCGAAAGACTTGAGAATTCCCTAATTCTAAATGTTTCCAAACTCCCGAGATCGTAAAACATTTTGTATGAGATTCATGGTTCTATTCCTACCTTTTATAAATCAAACTGTTTTGATTAAGTGAATTATCTAGGGAAATATATTCAAGATTTTTATATTCTTGGGAGTATGTTGCGTATGGCTTGTATTTCTGTTTTATACTTGCACTAGCAAAACAGTGGAGTTTTGCTAACCCCCGAGTATTCGGGGGGTAAATGTCTATATTGCGTCCAGGTACTTGCAGGTTGTTGGGGAGCGAATCACAGGATCGATATGATGGATGATGGAAGACGATGATACTAATCACATGAAGACCATTCGTTGAGTATTTTGGTAGAGTCTCAGTATTTGGCTCTCCTTTGTGTAGTTTTCCCATTTTATGGGTATATTGATGTATTCCAACCCCTGCGTGGGTATGAGTTTTAAGTCGAGTTGTATATGTTTGTATGTATGGTGTTGTGGTAAAAGACCAAATCAGTCTAATAGTTCATTATGTAGCCATGTCGGCATGTAATGTGAGGTATTGTTTTTGTTTTTAGCCTGGTAGATCCTCACGGAGAGGTTCTGCGGCGCTGTAATATTCCCAAGCGGTTTGGGGGTGTTATAGAATATGGTATCGGAGCTTAGGTTGAGGAAACCTAGGCTGTCGGGTCGAGTTGTGTGTTGTCAGGTCTTGTCTTGTCAGATTTGGTCTGACTGAGTGGTGTCGCGACACGTCGTCTGAGTTGTCGGTCGTGATTAGTATCGAGGCGCAACCACCATCTTCGTGCGATCTGTGGATGTAAGTCTCCCTACTTTGTTGTGTCTCGTGTTATATGAGTTTATGTGATTCTGTGTTATTATGTGGAGTTTAATTGTGCCTCGTGAATACTTACTCCATACTTGTTTGATTCTCGTATTGTGTTGGAGTAAAGAGTAGTACCGGTATGTATGTATATATGTATACATCCTTGTGTGAAATCGTTTTTACAGGAGTGATGTTTTGGATTGGTTACTCAATAAAAGTTTATCAATGTGGTATTTTTAAACTTCAAATGTTTTGGCGAAGTCACGTAAATTCTATTTAAAAACATCCTTCGAGAAGGAAAAATGATTTGATTTTCTTATGATGACCTCGAGACCAAAGATTTTGGGAATTCAACTACATGTATTTTATGTTCATCTTGCATTGAAAATTTTCAAAATTCGATTTTGAAATGCTCAAACGAGGTCTACCAAAAGTTTACTTGAGACGTGACTTTCGCCTTCAACTTTTCGGTTAAAAGATATGTAATGAGGATGTAAATTGTTGGCGTTTGGATTCGTATGTTATTATTTAATTGTAACCTTCGACTCTTGATATTATTTGGTATATACTCATGAATGTGTTGCTGGATTAGAATGGCTAGTGCGCGCTAACATGGCATGACTAGCGCCCGTTAAGTGTCTGTTAAATCATATACTAAATGGTCTGATCAGAAGCCCGAAAATTGCATTCTCGCCATCAGTCTAACTTTTGCGATTGTTAGACTGACCGTTTGAGACCGTACTCTATGTGTGTTGTTCATGAATAACAATTGTTGTGTGTGGTTATGTGTAATTTGAACTGTGTTCTTGTCCGCTGCGTGTGTAAAGTTCAAAATGACTTTTTGGTACTTTTACCAAATAGTGTGTGTTTTAAAATGACCTTTCGGGTTCGTAGATTTGAATTATTTCGTTGACCCTTTTTCCTAACTCTTTTGTCGAGTGACCTAACGTATATTTTGAAACTATTAAGTTTTCGCGTCTTCGCCTTGTAATTTCAAATGGTATTTTATGACGGTATTTGGTATTTGAAAAATAACTTTTGGTGAGTATTTGGAAAGTATTACCGTCATCGGCCTTTTTGGCATTTTTGAACGTTTTTGAAAATGGTTTTCAACTTGGTGAGTTCCGGCGTGGAACCCGTACAGAAAATGATTTTGATATAATGAATGACCTTAATTTCATTGCATTTATAATTCACATAACAACGGCATTATAAATGAAGATTTTCGGGATAATAGTTTGTATATTGTGTTCTACCTGGAATTAAATCGTAATATGTATATGATTTAATGGTGTTTGATTAAAGACGGAGATGTGAATATCTTGCTATGTGTTATGATCTTTCGTTGCCATAGATTGTTGTTTGTTAGTATGCCGAGGGGCAGAAGTCGTGGTCGTAACCGTGGTGCTGATGGCCACGGGGATCAGATGCAGAATCGAGAGAATGTTGCTGGGAATGATTTTAGTTTGGGTGTTGCTACTATATTGCAACAAGTAGCGACTCAGATGACTCAGTTGACCCAAGTGGTTCAACGTAGCATTGACGCGAGTCAGAACGTTGGTGTAAATTAATGGCTTCGCGAGGTAGTTCGTATGAATCCCCCTCGATTCGGTGGTGCTGCAGATGCGTTGGGCTAGGATGGTTGGATTTTCCAGTTGGGAAAGATTTTCGAGGCTGTCGGATGTCCCGAAGAGCGGAAGGTACTTATCGCTCAGTGCCTTCTTGACAAAGATGCCGCTAATTGGTGGGAAGCTGTTAAACCTCGTGATCGTGATGTCACGTGGGCAGAGTTCCAAGCATTTATGGAAGCAGAGTTCTGTCCGAAACCTCTTAGAGAGCAGAGTATTCACGAACTCTATTTGGCAGAACCGCAAGATATATCGGTGTCGCAAGCTATCATCGATTATAGCAAACAACTCAGTTATGTACGAGACCGGGTGAGAACCGAGGAAGAGAGGATCCTTCACTTTGACAGATGGATGAAGCCGGATATTCGCGTGTATATGTCGGGATTCAATTGCACTTCGTTGAGCGACTATCAAGATCGAGCATTATCCCGTGAACTAGCTTCGTTATCGTCGGAGCGTGTGCCCGAGTCGAATAAGCAGAGGAAGTCCGATGACCGTGTGGACAGTGCAGGAGTTGATGTTTCTAGTTTTCAATGTCGTAGCCTTTCTGCTGTGAAGCTCCATCGCTCGATGCGTGGAACTGAGAGTTCCAAGTCGTCTGCTCTGACTCCTGGTAAAGTCAGGATATGTTTTAACTGTAATTTGGCGGGACATGTTCGTGCACATTGTCCTTCTCTGCCAGTAACGTGTTACAGGTGCAGACTCGAGGGACACTGGGTTCAGTTTTGCGAGTTCGGCACCGAGCCTTCCGAGGCACGAACTTGAGCGCTGATATAACGATCGACTCCAAGTAGTCCCGGAGGGGCGTGGTCTACCAGTTATATGTTGAGTTATTTCCCTTGTTTTGTTGTTTCAAATTTTGGAGATTAACTTCTTTTATTTGAAGTGGATCGGATTTTGAAATCTGTACTTTCGACTCTGTCGAATCATTTATGTTCGTTGATATTTTCTGAACTTGTCCTCTCTTGTGATTTTGTTTATCGAACGAGTTGTGGTATTGTTTCAGAATAACCCATTTGTCGTTATGACTTTCCAATTGCTATTCCCTTTCCTGTGGATCTTATATGAATGCACATCTTGTTGTCTTCACCGGATCGTATATTGTCTTGAGTCGAGATGTGAACTTTGGGGTTGTTGTTTGAGTATTATTGTTCGTCGTGATTCGAACATGATTGATCGACTGTTGTTGTCTCGATCGTTGTAACTCAATCGTTTGATTGTTCAGTTTTTGTTGATCTCGTTTCGTAATTGTTGAACGTTCAGACTCCTTTGTGATTTCCTTAAGTTCGGGAAATTAGTTTTTTGTGTTCGATATTCCAACCCTTGGGCTGTGGAATTTCGTATTTGTTCAACGAATAGCTCGTATTTTGATTGATGTATAGTTGAGTTGTTCAACCGTATTGATTTTTGGTCGTTGCATTTTGTTATTGTCGGCAACGGATGTCGCGTGTTATCTGAGTTTATATTGCGTTGTTCATTCTATATTTCAAATTTCGGGGACGAAACTTCTTTTAAGAGGGGTAGAATGTAATACCCGAGATCTTTATTCCGGATTCGTTGGGTTTTCTAGGTTTTATCGGATTGTCATTGTCCTCATCGTTGGAATTTTGTGTCTTATTTTTGGTCATGCCTTTTTGGGGCATGTGTTTGGAAGCGTTTCGGATCACTTTGTGAGTTTTGGGGATTTTGTGGAGTAGCTCACGCTAATGCCTGTGGCATAGCGCACGCTACTTTATTGTAGTTAGCGCATGCTACCGTAAGTGTAGCGCACGCTAGCGATCGGGCGATGCGCTAGAGCTCCGGATCGGGATCGACTTTGTTAGTGCACGCTAAGGTCGATAGCTAGCGCACGCTATCGACTGCTTAGCGCACGCTAATCGTTATTTCTAGCGCACACTACATGGTAGGTGCAGATCTGTCCAGGGGCTACTGGACTGGTTTTGTGACCCGTTAGCGCACGCTAACTGTGTTATGGGCGGATTCTCTGGAGCATTGACCCCGTTAGCGCACGCTAATGCTGGGTGTTTAGCGCGCGCTAATAACTATCCAGTATAAATATTGGACAGCTGCATTAAGTCGTCATTTCCCACTTTTCTTCATCCTTTCCGACGGGAGTGAGCTCCAGAGGCGATTTGGAGCAATCTTCTTCATCAAGCTCCATTTAGTAACGGATTTGTAGACGTTTAACAACATCTAATCGTCTTTTTGGTCCAAATCAAGGTAATCTCTTCTTAGAACCCTAGTTCTTGAATTTTGGGGATTTGTGAAGTTTCGGCCGATTTAAATCGATTTAGACCAGATTTTTTGTAAGATCTTCGTTGGATACTCGAGATCCTTTGTTAATGTTGAGACCTTGTGGTATGAACTTCGTAAATCCTTATGTTCGTCGATTATGTTAGTATGAGCCTTTGAGATGTCCGACGAAATGCTCCAATGGGAAGAAATTAGGATGATTCCTATATTTTCGAAGTGTTGTTGATTCATGGTGGTACTATTTTCGTAGTATTCGTGGGTTGTCGAAGTCTTGGTCATTTTTGGAAGTTCGAAGGCTGCCCGATCGTGCCCGTTCGTCGTTTCGTCGCTCGTGATATTGAGGAAAGTATCTTGTCCATACGTTTCATGTTTCGTAGGCGTAATTATTGATAAATGATTTTATGCGAAACCCAATGTTTAATGAACGTAAAAAGGGATCGGTATGTTCTCGACAAATGTTGTCTTTCAAAAATAATTCGTGTACTTCGTGAATATATGTGTTCCCGGAATATGTGTGTTGGTTTTGTATGTTGAAAAGATGCTAGGATCACTTTGAGTGAGTTAAATAGACCGTAATCCTTTGCCGAGGATTACGTAATGTTATGTGTACTTGTTCGGTAAGAACGTATTGTGTGTGATATTAGTTGTTACTCCTTTGAAAGGAGGTTGTGATGTTTAAGTGTTGCTTGGCTTGATGTTCTGCTCATTGTTATGCGATCGTTGAAGGTGATGTGCCTCCGGGTCGGATTGTTGAATCTGCGGGATCCATACTTGCTAGTATGGGTCGGGCGTGACTGTAGGGTTATCGAATCCGGGTATGTCTTGCGGGGACTCTGAGGTTCATGTCTTGCTAGCCCGATGCCGGGATAACTTGTGGGGGTTATCATCGGGTATGTCTAGCGGGGACTCCTAGGTTCATGGCTTGTTAGCGCGATGCCGGGATAACTTATGGTTGTCACGAGGACATGTGATTTGGTATGGTTTTCTATTGGGTTATTCACTCGGGTATGTTCTATGGGAGCATCTGAGGTTCGTGGCTTGTTAGCACGGGATGCGAATAATCCTTAGGAACATGTGTTATGTGATTTGGGTCGTGGACCCTATGTTCTGTGATTTGGGTCGTGTAATACCACCAGTATTACATGCTTTTTCACTTTGGGCGCTCACGTCCATTTCTTCTGTTTGATAAATAAATGTACTCCATTGCAATAAAATATATTTTATATAATATGGTTGTACTGTATTGTTCGCATCTGTTATTCGTGTATTGTGATGGTATGATGATTGACGAGCTTTCAGTGACATACCTCGATGTAGTTAGGTAATTATCGGTGCGAATATGACGGTGGCCAACGTCTTGTTCCCCGAGAGATTTCCAGACGACAAGGAGAGGGAGTCGTGTCATAAGAAATTAATGTGATAATAATTTGGCAAACAAAACTGTCCTTTACGTACGTTATACTCCGAGTCATTACGCACGCTATATCTGAGTCGTTACGTATGTTAAATATCGGCCCTTACGTACGTAACATCGGTCTTCGGTCTTCGGACAGGAATCTTCGTCAGGTAGTACGCGTGCCGACCAACTTTCGGTGTGATTGCGACAGGCAAGTCAACGAGGTGTTACGTACGTTAAACCGCTTTCGTTACGTACGTAACGATGTGTGTAAATCGTTCCAGCGAGTTCCTTACGTACGTTAATATTTTGCCATAACGTACGTAAAGTCTCTTACGTACGTAAACCGTTAGGCATAACGCACGTAAGGGCAACCTGAGTTTATAAAAGAACACTTTGCCTTTCATTTCTTCCGTCCCAAAAATCATTCTTCTTCCTTGCACACTAATCTCCACCACCATTGAACCAATTCTAACCTCCCAATTCAAGTGCTATCCTATTAGAGTACGTTAATCAAGCTTCGGGGAAGGTCTTGAAGGTGTTATCCTCTCGTTCTCCTTCGTCCACCGTCGTTCTTCATCATCTTTTGTCAGTAAAGGTAAGTTTATCCAACCTTGAACTCATTTCAGTATTGTTTAGTAAGTTTTAGTAAACCTCGGATGCCTTGGGTAGCTTAGAACCCTCAGTGATAATCGAACCGGTATATAACTATCGAAATTGTTAATCGATATCCATCAAAGCTAGAAATTGGAATGAATAATGGTAGAACTCATAATCATATTGCTAATCACCAACTTCTCGGAATCATCTTGAAGGATTTCATGTATAACCGTATTATCATGTTGAATAAAACCGTTAATGAATCCTTGATGAAGTTACCAACAATTTCTAGCCGAATAGATACCGAAGCATGTTAAGATGGTGGATTAATCGTTCTAGACTTGCATATTAAGACAACGATGAAATCTTGGTGATTGATGGTTATAATTAACTAGGAATGTTGTGTTAGAACACTATTGTTTAGCGGAAGAATAACTTATAAAGAATGTTGCCGAACCTAAGAAATTAATGGCACGCATTATGGTTAAAAACGGAGAAATTCGATTCCGGCATCATAAGCAACTAGGATAGGGTTCTAACAGGCGGGAGGGGGAGGAACGTCGTTGATCATCATTGTTATCATAAGATGTTAATCGACAAACATGTAATAGGTCGGATTTCCAAGTGCGATCGTTCAAGCCGTTGCCTTGTCAAGAAATAACTCTCGTCGGATTTGAGGCAAGTGAATCTTGCTCAGACTTTACGTCTTATAATTTTAGACATAGTAAATGTTACTAATGTGGAATGGTGCTCTTACGATTATCTTGTCCGGAGTATTCCCGAGTAGATACTACTGTGACCCTTGGCCACGGCCTTAGGAGTTTTCTCATTGGACCGTGTTGCGGGATAAAACCTGAATGGTACCCACGTCCGGAGTATTCCTGTGTAGATACTTCTGTGACCCTTGGTTGCGACCTTGGGAGTTTATGTGCTGATAAAAGGAATAACATGGAACATTCGGTGATAACTTTATTCCTTGAAATTATTAGATTTTACCTGTGAGTTTGGTTTGGATTGTGTCTGACCTAGGTTACTGGCACGACATGTCGTGCCAGGTAAATTTGTTGAATTTGTGCAGGACACCCCCGAAGGTTACGGCCAGGCATGAGCTGTGTTGGAAGAAGGCCTGTTAAATTCTTAAATCAATTTGAACATTCCACGTTGTGTAATAACCGTATGTACGGACACTATTTGCTTTTGTACTTTGGGTTGTACGAATACTTTCTTAATTACTTCCGTATATTACCACTTTTAATAAAATATTTTAGAAAATATTTTCAAAAACTTGCCTTGTGGGTCCCTCATGGGATCTACGGCACTGTGGCGTCCCGGTTCATTTTGGGGGCGTTACAGAAAATGGTATCGGAGCCAAACACTCACGTGGAATGTTTTACCAAAAATATTTTGAAAACGTTTTGCCTTCAAAATCCAACACTTCTGACGACCGTAACTCCTCGAGGGATGTCGAGGTAAAATACACGTAAATTCTTAAGGATCAAGTATGATGTTTGGATTCAGTAAGAACTCAGAGAATTTTTGCATTAAACTAACCTGTTAGATTGAACGAACATCACCAATGGCACGTCGAGGAGCTAGAAAAAACGTAAATGACGCACAAGGTTCCGCTATGAACCAGCAGGAAGACGGAAACACCGGAGAAACTAATCCAGCCGGAAATCAACCACCGCCTGTTAATCAGAACGAACAAGAAGCGGAAAACCAGAACAACGGGGGATTTGATCCAGCCTTCGTTCAGACTCTCGCCCAGGCCATTGCTATGGGAATCGCTCAGGTCAACCGGGCAGAACAAGTACCAGTCATTAACATAGAAGAGAACACCGGGAAGGACCGTTGGCTGGGAGAAATGCTGAAGGCCAGACCGCTATTATTCGACGGGTCAGGGGATAAGCACGTGGACGATTGGATCTCGGAGATGGAGACTGCCTTTGAGGTGATTGGCTGCCCAGGAAACAGAAAAGTGCCACTCGGGATCAACCAGATCCGTGACACCGCAGCCCGATGGTGGAGGACCTATAAGCCAAAGGACAGAATAGTTGGATGGCCCGCGTTTTCCAAACTATTGAGAGACGAGTACTGTCCCCGATCAGTTCAAACTGCACGAGCGCGGAGTTTATTCAGCGGAGGGCCTCAGAATTTGCCAGTACCAGAAATCATTCGGGCATACAGGACCGAGCTAAGCTATGTCGCACAGATGGTTCCATCCGAAGACCAGCGAATTTGTCACCTTGCTCAACGGTTGCCGGATGATGTTCAACGCTACGCGGCGGGGTTTCATTGCACCATGTTGAGGGCATATGAGGACGTGGTCACAGCATACGCCGGTACGGTTGTCAGTTCGGATGCCGGGCACAACCAAAAGAAGCAGAAGACAGCAAATCAGTCCGGGAACACCAGCAGAGTGAATTTGGGAATTGGGTTCCCCTCCAAATCAGCAGCTTCATCCCAACAGAAAGGAACATCTGACGGGCCTTCTCGCCGTAGCTGTTTCAATTGTGGCATAGCAGGGCATACCATGAGTCAGTGTCGTAAAGCATCGACAAAGTGCTTTTCATGCGGAAGGGGTGGGCACATGTCTCGCTACTGTTCTCGGATCAAACCTACACCAAACCCAGCTCCTCAGAGTCAACAAGGCTCGGTACAGACATCCAGAGCGTCTGCCATGTCCGACTACCGATCTCCACCTCACCAATCTCCTCTGCACGGTGCCGGAAGAGGACGTGGTCGCGGGGGAGGTACTGCACCCTCCTCGGGGACATTGCCGTCCTGTGTGTTCGAACTAAGGGCTACTGATGACCAGACTACTCTTGCTGTCTTAGGTACACTCCTTATTAAATCTCAGCCTGTTCATGTACTGTTTGATACTGGAGCAACCCACTCGTTTATATCCGTAGAATGTGTTAACCGTTTGCATCTCCCTTGTGTACCCTGTGAGTCCTTTACTGTTAAACTACCCGAGGGTAGCAGGGTGGAGGGTAACTTGGAAGTTCGAAACTTTCCGATTCGTATCAATAATCTGGGCTGGACAGCCAATCTCATGGTCTTTCCACTCCAAAACGAAGATGTGATTTTAGGTATGGACTGGATGACGATGCACAAGACGGTATTGGATACCTATCACCTGACCGTTTCTATTACGACCCATGGCGGTGCCACTCACACAATTAGAGTTTGAGAGCACTTCAGTACTAAAGGGTCCCTCAGTCTCCTTTCAGCTGTAGCATCTCATGATGATCGAGGAGCGTATTACTGGTGCTATATTCTTTAGGAGGGCACATCACAATTGTCGGTTGCTAACATTCCTGTAGTGAACGAATTTCCGGACATATTCCCCGACGAACTACCTGGATTGCCACCACAAAGAGAGGTCGATCTCTCAATCGAACTTGAGCCAGGAACGACGCCTATCTCCAAGGCACCATACAGGATGGCACCAGCCGAAATGAAGGAACTAAAGTCATAACTCGAAGAATTGCTAAGGAAGGGGCTCATTCGTCCAAGTACTTCGCCATGGGGTGCGCCAGTTCTTTTTGTGAAGAAAAAGGACCGCTCTCTGCGCCTGTGTATCGATTACAGGGAACTTAATAAGGTCACTATTAAGAACCGTTACCCACTTCCAAGGATTGATGATTTACTGGACCAACTGCATGGGGCGACTGTGTTTTCAAAGATCGACTTACGTTCGGGATATCACCAATTGAGAATTCGAGAGGAGGATATTCCTAAGACCGCATTTCGATCGAGATAAGGGCACTACGAGTACATGGTGGTTTCGTTTGGCCTGACTAATGCTCCATCCGTTTTTATGGAATTGATGAACAGGGTTCTGACAGAGTTTCTCGATAAGTGTGTGGTGGTTTTCATTGACGATATTTTAATTTATTCCCGAAGCCAATGGGAGCATGAGTCACACTTGAGGCAGGTGTTGAGCGTTTTAAGGCAATATCAACTGTATGCTAAACTTTCTAAATGCGAGTTCTGGATGTCAGAGGTAACCTTTTTGGGGCATGTGATTTCAGCAGGAGGCGTTAAAGTACACCCCCAGAAGATCGAGACAGTTATGAATTGGGAACCACCTACAAACGTCAAAGAGGTGAGAAGTTTCCTGGGGTTGGCGGGATATTATCGACGGTTCGTCGAGGCCTTCTCCTGTGTCGCTCAGCCATTAACAAATCTGCTTAGGAAGAACACCAAGTTTGTCTGGACAACAGATTGTCAGGAGAGTTTCGACAAGCTAAAAAGGAAGCTTACTACTGCCCCAGTGTTGGTACTACCTTGAGTACGGAGGGATTCGTAATATGCACCGATGCGTCTAAGCACGGGCTGGGATGTGTGTTCATGCAAAATGACAGGGTTATCGCTTACGCCTCTCGACAACTTAAACCTTATGAGGTGAACTACCCGACACATGACTTGGAACTAGCTGCAGTGGTCCACGCTCTTAAGATTTGGAGACATTACCTATATGGGGTTACCTGTAAGATCTTTACGGACCACAAGAGTTTAAAGTATATCTTCACGCAGAAAGAGTTAAATATGAGACAGAGGCGTTGGCTGGAGTTAGTCAAGGATTACGATGTAGAGATTCTATATCACCCTGGAAAGGCCAACGTCGTAGCAGACGCACTGAGTCGGAAAACTGCGCAGGAGGTGACACTATCTGGTTTGTGATGCAGTGGAGTTGCGGCAAGATCTCGTGAGAAATGACATTGAAGTGTGGATACAACACCGCTGTGTACTTGTGCTCGATTGATATTCGCTCGTCTCTGCCGGACGAGATACGCCTAGCACATATGGAGGATCCAGAATTCGTGCAATCGGCGCAAAGGCCGAAGGGGAGTTATTTCGGACTACGGGATCGAGGGGGCTTAGTTAGATTCAAGAACAGATTTGCATTCCACCTAATGACGAGCTTAAGCAAACTATACTCAAGGAAGCTCATTCTACTCCCTATTCGATACATCCCGGGCGAGCAAAATGTACAAAGACTGCGAAAGAGTTTACGTGGAAGAATATGAAGCAAGAGGTAGCAAGGTTTGTCGCTCGATGTATGATATGTCAACAGTGAATATTGAACACCGTAGACCGGCCGAATCATGCGGCCCTTACCCATTCCGGAATGGAAATGGGAGAGCATATCAATGGACTTCGTCACCAAGTTACCAGTGACGGCGGGGGGAAAGGACACGATATGGGTTATTGTAGACCGACTGACAAAGTCGGCACACTTCATTCCAATTCAGGAGGCCATCGGAACAGAACAGCTGGCTACCATCTTTGTTCGGGAAATCGTGAGATTACATGGCGTTCCCTCGGGGATTATTTCGGATAGAGACACTAGATATGTGTCCCGCTTCTGGAAGGCTGTCCACCAGGCCATGGGTACTCAACTGCATTTCAGCACTGCCTATCACCCTCAAACGGATGGACAAACAGAACGCACCATACAGACCCTGGAAGATATGTTGAGAGCATGTGTACTCGATTGGGGCAAGGACTGGGCTAAACACCTCTGCTTAGCGGAATTTTCATACAACAACAGCTGGCATGCAAGCATAGGCATGGCCCCCTTTGAGGCCTTGTATGGTAGAAAGTGCAAGTCTCCCCTATGTTGGGACGATGCATCCGATGTCATCGCCACCGAGTTGGATCTAATCCAGGAATCTATTAAGAAGATATCCATTGTTCGAAAACACATGTTGGCAGCGCAGAGTCGCCAAAAGTCTTATGCTATGGACTGGCAGCGACCGTTGGAATTTATGGTTGGGGATCATGTTTGGGTTAAATTATCGCCAATGCGGGGCATTCGACGCTTCGGCCAGAAGGGCAAACTAAGCCCGAGATTTATTGGCCCGTTCGAAATACTGGACCGAGTCGGTAGACTCGCTTATCGGCTAGCATTACCACCATCGTTAGGCGGAGTGCATAATGTCTTCCACATCTCCCAGCTGAGAAAGTACGTGTACGATCCTAGCCACAAGATCAACTTCGAGGAAGTAGAGATTTCCAATGATGCTACCTTTAGGGAAGTTCCAACAGCGATTTTGGATCGACGTGTAAAGACACTAAGGAACAAGAACATACCCCTTGTTAAAGTTCAGTGGTCGCACCACAGTACGGAAGAAGCGACTTGGGAGACCGAGGCGAGCATGAGAGAGAATCATCCCGAGTTATTTTCTTAGTTTCGGGACGAAACTATTTTTAAGGGGGGTGGTATGTAATACCACCAGTATTACATGCTTTTTGACTTTGGGCGATCACGTCCATTTCTTCTGTTTGATAAATAAATGTACTCCATTGCAATAAAACATATTTTATATAATATGGTTGTACTGTATTGTTCGCATCTGTTATTCGTGTATTGTGATGGTATGATGATTGACGAGCTTTCAGTGAAATACCTCGATGTCGTTAGGTAATTATCGGTGCGAATATGACGGTGGCCAACGTCTTGTTCCCCGAGAGATTTCCAGACAACATGGAGAGGGAGTCGTGTCATAAGAAATTAATGTGATAATAATTTAGCAAACAAAGCTGTCCTTTACGTACGTTATACTCCGAGTCATTACGCACGCTATATCTGAGTCGTTACGTACGTTAAATATCGGCCCTTACGTACGTAACATCGGTCTTCGGACAGGAATCTTCGTCAGGTAGTACGCGTGCCGACCAACTTTCGGCGTGATTGCGACAGGCAAGTCAACGAGGTGTTACGTACGTTAACCCGCTTTCGTTACGTACGTAACGATGTGTGTAAATCGTTCCAGCGAGTTCCTTACATACGTTAATATTTTGCCATATCGTACGTAAAGTCTCTTACGTACGTAAACCGTCAGGCATAACATACGTAAGGGCAACCTGAGTTTATAAAAGAACACTTTGCCTTTCATTTCTTCCGTCCCAAAAATCATTCTTCTTCCCTGTACACTACTCTCCACCACCATTGAACCAATTCTAACCTCCCAATTCAAGTGCTATCCTATTAGAGTACGTTAATCAAGCTTCGGGGAAGGTCTTAAAGGTGTTATCCTCTCGTTCTCCTTCGTCCACCGTCGTTCTTCATCATCTTTTGTCAGTAAAGGTAAGTTTATCCAACCTTGAACTCATTTCAGTATTGTTTAGTAAGTTTTACTAAACCTCAGATGCCTTGGGTAGCTTAGAACCCTCAGTGATAATCGAACCGGTATATAACTATCGCAATTGTTAACCGATATCCATCAAAGCTAGAAATTGGAATGAATAATGGTAGAACTCATAATCATACTGCTAATCACCAACTTCTCGGAATCATCTTGAAGGATTTCATGTATAACCGTATTATCATGTTGAATAAAACCGTTAATGAATCCTTGATGAAGTTACAAACAATTTCTAGCCGAATAGATACCAAAGCATGTTAAGATGGTGGATTAATCATTCTAGACTTGCATATTAAGACAACGATGAAATCTTTGTGATTGTTGGTTATAATTAACTAGGAATGTTGTGTTAGAACACTATTGTTTAGCGGAAGGATAACTTATAAAGAATGTTGCCGAACCTAAGAAATTAATGGCACGCATTATGGTTAAAAATGGAGAAATTCGATTCCGGCATCATAAGCAACTAGGATAGGGTTCTAACAGGCGGGAGGGGGAGAAACGTCATTGATCATCATTGTTATCATAAGATGTTAATCGACAAACATGTAATAGGTCGGATTTCCAAGTGCGATCGTTGAAGCCGTTGCCTTGTCAAGAAATATCTCTCGTCGGATTTGAGGCAAGTGAATCTTGCTCAGACTTTACGTCTTATAATTTTAGACATAGTAAATGTTACTATTGTGGAATGGTGCTCTTACGATTATCTTGTCCGGAGTATTCCCGAGTAGATACTACCGTGACCCTTGGCCGCGGCCTTGGGAGTTTTCTCGTTGGACCGTGTTGCGGGATAAAACCTGAATGGTACCCACGTCCGGAGTATTCCTGTGTAGATACTTCTGTGACCCTTGGTTGTGACCTTGGGAGTTTATGTGCTGATAAAAGGAATAACATGGAACATTCGGTGATAACTTTATTTCCTGAAATAATTAGATTTTACCTCTGAGTTTGGTTTGGATTGTGTCTGACCTAGGTTACTGGCACGACATGTCGTGCCAGGTAAATTTGTTGAATTTGTGCAGGACACCCCCGAAGGTTACGGCCAGGCATGAGCTGTGTTGGAAGAAGGCCTGTTAAATTCTTAAATCAATTTGAACATTCCACGTTGTGTAATAACCGTATGTACGGACACTATTTGCTTTTGTACTTTGGGTTGTACGAATACTTTCTTAATTACTTCCGTATATTACCACTTTTAATAAAATATTTTAGAAAATATTTTCAAAAACTTGCCTTGTGGGTCCCTCATGGGATCTACGGCACTGTGGCGTCCCGGTTCATTTTGGGGGCGTTACAGGTCGTGGACCCTGGGCTTATGATTTGGGTCTTAGACCCCGTGTGTTGTGAATTGAGTTGTGAATCCGCATTTTATTATTTGGAATCGTATTTTGGAAAGATGATTTTGGGCCGTGTCCCCAAGTGTTTTCGAAAGACTTGAGAATTCCCTAATTCCAAATGTTTCCAAACTCTCGAGATCGTAAAACATTTTGTATGAGATTCATGGTTCTATTCCTACCTTTTATAAATCAAACTGTTTTGATTAAGTGAATTATCTCGGGAAATATATTCAAGATTTTTATATTCTTGGGAGTATGTTGCGTATGGCTTGTATTTCTGTTTTATACTTGCACTAGCAAAACAGTGGAGTTTTGCTAACCCCCGAGTATTCGGGGGGTGGATGTCTGTATTGCGTCCAGGTACTTGCAGGTTGTTGGGGAGCGAATCACAGGATCGATACGAAGGATGATGGAAGACGACGACACTAATCACATGAAGACCATTCGCTGAGTATTTTGGTAGAGTCTCAGTATTTGGCTCTCCGTTGTGTAGTTTTCCCGTTTTAGGGTATATTGATGTATTCCAACCCCTGCGTGGGTATGAGTTTTAAGTCGAGTTGTATATGTTTGATATATGGTGTTGTGGTAAAAGACCAAATCGGTCTAACAGTTCATGATGTAGCCATGTCGGCATGTAATGTGAGGTATTGTTTTTGTTTTTAGCCTGGTAGATCCTCACGGAGAGGGTCTGCGGCGCTGTAATATTCCCAAGCGGTTTGGAGGTGTTATAACTTTAAAGGCCTACAGAAGATACTCATTTGATTCTTCTTTACAATGCCAAGTACTTAGAACATACATTTGAGTTAACCTTATTATACAGGGATGACATCATGAAAATCTTAAATATATTCCTAACACATCCCCAACAACTTTGGAGGTATTGGCGGCAGATCTTTATCTTTTGTCGGATATAATAGAGAGTGTTGTAGTCCTGGCAGGGGATTCTTTCGTCTTCTCTCTCTTGTTTATATCGTACGCAAAAGCCTTGGGGTCCTAAAATAGGTTGAAAGTAGATGTATCATTAAGATTAAAAGACACGCATATGGTTGTGGTCTTAATGTCCCATCAGGCAGGGGGTGATCTAAAAATCTTAAGGTTTTCTCATTTTGGGAGTACACTTTGCCCAGGGCTTCAAGTGCACCCTTAATGCCAATGAATTTGAGGTTAAGATCCTCAAGAGTTTTGAAGTTTTCATTTCATAAGATTAAAATTGATGAGTAAGTCTTGAAACTTTGTTTTCCTTTGAGCGCTCAGTACCCTCACAGATCATCTTGAGTTTATCCCAAATTTCTTTTGCAGTCTTACATCTCTTTACCTTTTAGAATGTTCCTTTGTCCAGAGTGACAAACAGTGCATTCTTATAAAGATTGTCTATGTTTGCTCGCTTAAGCTCGTTAGTGGTCTACTGATCCCGAGACATTTCGAGCATCTCCGCACCAGGTTGGCTTCCACTCTGGCAGTTGTATTGACCTTCCTGATGGTAATAGGTCCTTACGGAATTATGAAGATCAGCTCTTTGTGCATGTCAACCTAGTGTGTTTCCATTCTAATTTTCTCCAATCATCAAATCTGTTAATCGAGAATGTAGGGACTTTATTAATCATAGATTAATCCACAAAATATATGATGAATATGAGAGATAAAAGTATGAAGTTTTGAAAGCTTGTGAATATGGATCTAGTTCAGGTTAAAAATTGATTGATTCATTGTAGAACCAACCTGTCTGACACCACTTGTTGGTCACGATATACTTAAATGAAAGCCTAGAAGGGGTATGAATATGTTCTACTCTTTTTCGAACCTTAAATACGTAGCTGAAGACTAATGCAAGTTGTTGTGACTACATCAACTAAATGATCTCCTGTTAGCTTGATGTTTAGATGGTTTTTCTGAGTAAGTATAATACAATCACAAGTAATAGATAAGCAGTAAGTATAACAAGTACAAATATAGGGTTTTATATGGTTTGAGGCAACGTCCTCTACTTCCACAGGTTCTCCACACGGGAGTAAATGTTTATTAAAATCAAGGCACATAATTATATTATTTTAACTAAATCAGTCATTGTATCTTTCACACAAATTGATACACTTGACTGTAGCTTTAAGCCATTCACACAGATTGGTTGTAGGCTTCCTTGAACTGACTTCTTCTTACATAGATTGAGGCTTCATTCTGAACTCTCTTCGTCCCACACAGGCCATGAAGGTTTCTTTTTTTGTCCACACAGGGCTAACGTACTCAACGTTAAAGTTTGGTATTGCAAGTACTTTGAACAGCAGCAGTACGCACTTTAGTTCCTTGCTGTAGTGTGTCGTTCATAGTTCAGGACTGAATATTTTTTCAATAAGGATATGTACTATAGGCTTGAAGAAATTTATTGACCGTATATGCAAGTTGATCAATTGTTCATTAAGTATTTCAGTAAATCAGTAATTAAACATGTCCTATGGATTGGGCTGTTTATAACTTCGGAAAAATACGTTATAAATGTATGCGTTGGATGGTTAGTGAGAGTTGGATACTTCATATTGGCGGCTGATGAATGTTGAATTAAATTTAGCATTAAATGCTTCAGGCATTATTTTTCGCCTTCATTAAGTGATATTTGATCCACATTCGACGGTTGCATTAAATGTTGTTCTATCTGCATTAAATATATTTTAAAAACCGTGATTACTTTGCTAGTAAAGAATTGCTTATTTCACAATGGTTTTAAAGTCTAAGTATTATCATGTTGGATTTGTATTTTACTTTTCCAAAGTAAAATGCATACAGTGGTTTCGTTGTAGCCAACAATTTCTTATGTTGTAAGTTGAATCCTAATGTCGATATAGGAATGACATCTTTTGAGTGTTGTGTTAAGAGTGTTGTAGGATGCTAGACGTAGGATGCATTTATCAAACTATTTGGGGTATTTTGTCCCAACAGTCTTGTGAATCTAGATCAAAGATGATGTGTTCTCCGATTGCCTTGACGCCTAAATAGTCTTTAAATGAAGAATAAAAAATATGAGTTCTATGATTGATTGCCTTGACGCCAGAAGAGTCTTGTGAATCTGGAACAGAAAGATAATGTTCCATACTAGCCTTGACGCTAAATGTGTATTGTGTGTATGGAAAAATATTTATTATTCACTTTCCATGCGATATTATATGTTTGGACAAAAGGACAAAAATATCCCTAAACTCATCCACCGAGTACATTTTAAGAGTACTCACCCCGATTTAAGTATCGTAAGGTCAGTGAGTTTGGAGAACCATGGATGATTCGACCGGTGCTAATATACAATAACTTATTTATAGGAATTATTTTATGGTATTTTGTTTCGCATGTTCCATGTTCTGGGACAATTCACTTTTAAGTTCTTGGAAATTAAAAATACTTGAACGTCCATTACAATGTTTAATTATAGTTTTCAGTTAAGTGTTAAAAAAATATTTATACCTTGGAGTTTTTGTTTACTAGTTCGAAACTCAACTCTTTAAATACTAAATATTACTTTAGCAATATCCTTAATATTTATAAAACTCAATCTTCACCTGGCGTTCTTGACTCGCTTCCATAAATTATGTATAGTTAGAGTAACAATATAAATTAAACATTAGGTGTTAAAAGTGGGACTTTGATGTATTTGTTGACATTTTATGTAAGTTGGATACTAGAGTAATCATGATATATTACGACCGTATAAGTGGGATTTACGATCGTATAGGCCGTGAGGTACGGTCGTAGGGCCTTTGACTTGGAGTTTAGTGGATGCTAATTGGGGAGGGTACGACTGTATGCTTAATAGTTATGGCTATACGGGGGCAATTACGACCGTGAGAAGCTTGGTTATAGCCCTAACACATGACAACATATACAACAGTAGCTCATGATTTCTTTGCTCATTTTTCCCCTTTCTTCATTTTCTTCCGATAGAGAAAGTATTGGAGAGATTTTGAGTTGCAAACACTTGTATGTTCGTGGAACTTTTCTCTATAACGATTACGAAGATCGGGAAGTGATTGGAAACGAGCTGAATCATGGGATTTCATCTGATACTTCAAGAGATAATTGTTCTTCAACTTGAATTTAATTTTAGAATGGAATTTGATGTTATTGAGGGTACAGTAATGGCATATATGAGTTTATATGTATGATTACAAGATGGATATGATTATTCATATGGTATTAGATTGTTTAAGTGTTGGTGTTTATAGAGTTGGTGTTAAGAAAGAGGATGATATGTGGATACTTGTAGGACTATGAGTTAAGGTTATTGATTACATGTTAGAGAGCATCTTGGATTATGTTGTTCTGATGATTATGAACATATGGATGTTAATTGAACATGGTTACATGTACTTGAAAAATCTCTTGGAGTATATAAAATATTAAGATGATTATGTGTTATAGGGTATTAGTATTTTTGATATGAGCATATATTGTTGATGTCTAGATGATAAATGTGTTGATTGAGATTTGATTTTTGTATGCTTTTACTGGAAGACGATTAATGATTATCGAGATGTTATCTGATTATGAAATAGTATCATGCATGTGCATTCGTAGAGATATTGTCGAACCATATGAGGTTTTTGCTCGTTTATTCAAGACCATTGTTAATTATTATCAAATTTTATGTTAATTGATTATTGCATTAGATTGTGATAATTGATTTTGATTATAACCATTTTGTTGCGGTTCAGTTCGAGGAATTCGTGAATTACTTTAGTTGGAGTCGAGTAGATCATAGACAAAGGCAATGAGATTCGTTAATGATTTACTACGATCGTATCGGTATTAAGGTAAGTTGTCTACTTGTTCGGTTTATAATGCTTAATAAATTATTTTGGCTTCATTTAATTTATAATTCACACAACAAGATTATAAATGTGAATTTTGGAGATTTAGTGTGTACATTGTATTGTTGTTTAGAGTTAAATCAAACTGTATATGATCTACATTCGTTATTGGTATACTTAAGTATTGAGACAGTTTATTGAAGACGAGTATACGAGTTATCTATAGTATATGGTATTTTAGATCGTCATGTATCAAGGATAGTATTTGGTTATGGCTTCATATTGAGATTGCTCTCGTCGGACTCCAAGTTGCTTTAGCGGAAATTTTACCTCGTTATTTTGTGTTTAAATGTTTATTATTTTTGGTACTTAGTAAATATTGTTGATATTCTGGGAGGGTCCTGTTGAGGCCTCAGAATTGTTCGTATTATATGCATCCAACGAACTTAGCATGTTGATATTGTTTGGATTTGGTGCCTAAAAACGAAGGCCCAGCGGAAGCGGTAAAACGAAAATTAATTAGATCCGAATCCCTTCGAGGATCGATCAAGCTACGTATATATGAATATAAAACTAAAACAAGGAAGATAAGAAATCATACCCTCGTAGTCCGTTGATTAAATGGTGTAGTCCTTGAAGATGATTCCCCAAGCTTTAAATGCTATCCACGAATCCAATCCGCTCCAAGCTCTTGGATGATCCAACGCCGAAAGCACCGCGTCTCTACTTGCCACGCGCCGGAGAAACGATCGGAATGACAACGTCTTGCTATCCTCCAAGGACATGGCTAGAGCAAGGTTGTATGAGCTTGTATATTAATATTATTACACTCTAAGTGTTTAATCTATATCTCTCAAATAATCTCTCGATGTTTCTCCAAGAAAACTCAAGAACAAATGAAGAAGAAGAAGACTTTGGAGAAAACTATTTTCTCTTCTCTCTCTCTATCAACCGTGAAAATGCACAAAAGTGAAGTGGAAGAGGAGTCAAGTCTTTATTATATTCTTCATCCCACATGACAAAATCCACCAACCAAATATTCACCTTGATACTTGTCCCCTCTAAGACTAAAGTCTTCCACCAATTAAGGTGGAGACAAAACCAAGGGAGGTGATAAGTAATTGGGCGGTCATCTTGAAGGAAACAGATGAGTTCGGTTCGTTTCGGACTACCGCAAGTCCAAACAGATAAACTCCAATTCCATTTCGATGTATTTATATCAATTAATTAATCCAATTAATTAATCATATCAAATACAATATTATATAAGTAACTTCTCCAAAAAATAATTATATTTATGAATTAAATTAATCACCCAATATCATATTTAATTCATTAGGTCGTAACTTAATTTATCGAATAAATTAATTTAGACATCCAATGTCCCTAAATTAATTAGATATCCAATGTCCAATAAATTAGATATCCAACATCTAATATTTATAAAGAGAGAAGCTCGATTCATTCCGTCGTCAATCCTATTGTGCGACTCGGTAGGTCCGTCTCAGTTAGCAATGGGAGGAACCAAAGAGTAGTAGCACCACCTAGCTAGCCTGGCAGCCTACACTGTACCTCATCCGAGAACGAATGATTGGGATCATTCAAAAACCATTTTGTCGTGAATACCAGTGTACGTATAAACCCTTCTTTCAAATGTCCCGATAAAGTTATAGGGTCACGGTCAGTGAAACCCTATCTGTACTTGACGCTATGCATCAGTTAATACAAATCGAGATCTTTGAGCTCTCGTGTATCCAATACAACTAGCTCCAACGCTTTGTCCAAAGGCTTATGATCTCATCTCCCAATAACCGCATAAGACATATAACCCGTTCACTAATACGTGAAAGAATTCTATCTTGGCATTTAGTAGGACCTGCTACTTGCCCGTCAAGATGCACGTCTAGGTTGACCCCCACTTTTTGGTTTTCTGGGTCGAACTACTCTAATGAAAATCTTAATGTCACAAGCACATCCCTACCAAATCTTCAAGTCGAAGGTTCACGAATACCTATCATAACCTTTCGATTCCATCATTGACTGTCCCGGAGTGAAATCCGTGTGACGAATCGAGGGTGAGTCGGTTCGAGTTTACTAATCTAATTAGCATACCTATAATATGTGCTTCCAGTAACCATTAGTGTTCGACAGGCACTCTCTAAGTCAAAGAACACGTCATACAAGTCTTCACATAAACTTAACACCCAGTCAAGTTTCGTTGACTTGCAAACGATTAAGTATTTGAGCAATAAACCTTTCCAGTGCCGATCCCCTTATCCAATTAGGAGTGGAATGTTTTGCTCTCAAATACATGGACTATTTTCTATATAAATATTTATGAGCAGGAATACCAGTGACTTCCAGTAAATAAAGAAATATACAATTGCCTTTTGATAATGATTTACATAATAACAAGTACAATGCCCTCACTCAACATCCTTTGAGTGGCATTCGAGGGCATACTCCTAACAATCTCCCACTTGCAGTCCATGCCACTCACTATGGTATCTAATACCCATTTTCTCCAGATGACGCTCCAATCTAATCTGAGAAAGTGTCTTGGTCAGTGGATCAGCGATGTTGTCGTCTGAGTCTACTCTATGCAGCATAATGTAGCCCTTGCGAACAAATTCTCTTATGATATGATACTTCCTCTCAATGCCTTTGGTACTATTATGAAACCTCGGCTCCTTGGCCTGCGCTACAGCTCCGTCGTTGTCGCAGTACAGCGGAACAGGCAGCTCAGCACATGGTATCACTTGAAGTTCTCCCAGAAACCTCTTAATCCAAAACCCTTCCTTAGAAGCCTCGAGGCTGGTTGATACTCAGCCTGACAGGTGGAATCAGCAGTCGCGCTTTACTTGGCGCTACACCATGATACTGCTCCTCCAATAAGCTCAGCTCAGCACATGGTATCACATCAAGTTCTCCACTGCCATACATTGGAACCATATCTCTCGTCCTTCTTAAGTACTTGAGAACGTTCTTTACGGCAGTCCAATGTTCCCTACCTGGGTTTGCCTGAAATCTACTTACCATGCTCACAGCATGCGCAATGTCAGGTCTTGTACACATAAGGCTATCCACGGCCGAAGCATATGGTATATTACTCATTCCTTTCATTGTTCCTCACTTTGAGGACACATCTTCGAGGAGAGTTTTATTCCATGTCGCATCGGTAGGAACCCTTTTTTAGAATCATACATCTGAAATCGCTTTAAGATTTTATCTATATAGAGGGCTTAGGAAAGACCTATCATTCTCTTTGCTCTATCCCGATAGAGCCGAATACCAAGAATATAGGTTGCTTCTTCCAAGTCTTTCATGGAGAAATTACTCGAAAGCCAAGCTTTCACAGACGAGAGCATTCCCACATCATTTCCTATTAGTAGAATGTCATCTACATATAGTACTAAGAATGCGATCTTGATCCCACTAACCCTCTAGTATACACAAATTTCCTCTTCATTTTGCATGAACTCAAACTCTTTGACTGCCTCGTCAAAATGAAGGTTCCAAATATGCGAAGCTTGCTTCAGTCCATAAATAGAACGCTGAAGCTTGCACACTTTCTGAATATCGACTTCAAACACAAAGCCTTTAGGCTGCTCCATATAGATTTCCTCTTCAAGGAATCTATTGAGGAAATTCGTCTTTACGTCCATTTGTCATATCTCATAATCGTGGTAGGCAGCTATAGCAAGCATCATTCGAATAGATTTGATCATAGCTACGGGCGAAAAGGTATCGTGGTAATCGATCCCTTCATTCTGGGTATAACCCTTTGCCACAAGCCTGGCCTTATAGGTGTCAACCTTGCCCTCCCCATCAGTCTTTCTCTTGTAGATCCACTTGTTCCCAATAGGCATTATGCCCTTGGGATGGTCTACTAGAGTCCAGACTTGATTAACATGCATCGAGTTTATCTGAGCTTTCATAACTTCATGCCATTTCGCGGAGTCTACATCCACCATCGCTTGGTCGTAGGCCGTTGGGTCGGTCTCTTGGATATCACCTGGAACCTCATGGAGACCCATCTTCTCCAGGTGCACAAGGATATACCTCTCAGGTAAATGAGACACCCTACTAGACCTATGAGGTGGTTATACTTATGTTTCAGAAGGTTCGGTTCCAACTTCTTGTACAGGTGTCTCCTGAGGAGTTTCGTTGTATTCTTCCAAAGAAATACTTCTACCTGCTCCGCCTTCCTGAATGAATTCATCTTCCAGGAAGTGTGCTTGCAAAGCAACAATGATCTTTCGATCTTCGGGCATGTAAAATAGATAACCCATCGTCCCATATGGGAATCCAATGAAATGTCCCTTAACGGACCTGACTTTCAACTTTTCCACCTTAGTCTTCTTAACATAGGCGGGACATCCCCAAATACTAATCGGATTAAGACATGGTTTCCTGCACTTTCACATCTCATGTGGAGTTTTAGGAATGGATTTGGAGGACATCTGTTCAAGATATAAGTAGCAGTCAGTAGTGGATACCCCCACAGGTAAATCGTTAAGTCAGTATAGCCTAGCATAGAACGGACCATGTTCAACAAGGTCCGATTCCTTTTTTCTAACACACCATTTAACTGAGGAGTGCCCGGAGGTGTTAGTTGTGATACTATTTCATGTTCCTTTAGGAACTCGTCAAACTCCGTAATATACTCACCACCTCGGTCCGACTGAAGTGCTTTGATATGATTACCAGTTTGTTTTTCGACTAGGGCCTTAAATTCCTAGAATTTCTCAAAGGCCTCGGATTTATTTTTCATTAAGTATACATAACCATACATAGTATGATCATCTGTAAACGTAATGAAATACTAATATCCATCATGTGCTGCTTCCAAAGCACCACCTACGTCGATATGGATTAATCCTAGTTTATCAGCGGCTTTTTCAAAAGTCCCTGTGAAGGGGGACTTGGTCATTTTGCCTTTAAGGCAAGATTCACAAGTAGGAAAGGGATCCGATCCCAATGGACCCATAAGTCCATCTTTTTCAATTTTGGAAACTTTGGTCTAACCAACATGACCAAGTCTAAGATGCCATCTCAATACTCAATTAGTTTTATCCTTACCATGCATCATAGTCATAGTATTCAGAACGACTTTGTTACTAAGGTTTAGATGATGCAATCCATTTAACAATGTAGCAGTGCCCACTAGTTTACTTCTAAGATAAATTTTGCAGGAACCATCACCAATGAAAAATGAAAAGCATTTCGATTTATGACTGGAATGGATACAATGTGTTTATGCCCCTTGGGCAAAACAAGTACATTTTCTAAAGTCAAAACAAAGCCGGATTCTAAACCCAAAATAAGTGATCCTATGTCAGTTGCCTCGACACTATGCCTGCTTCCGACAGTAATCATCACTTTCCCAGCTTTAAGATTCCTACTTTATTCCAGATCCTGATTCACAGTACAAATATGAGAACTAGCACCTGAATCCAGTATCCATGAAGTAGAAAATACAGTAGCAGAACAATTTATTTCCAAAACTAAAAGTAATGTACCTGGAGTTCCATGAAGAATGGGACAGTCTCTAGCCCAGTGGACCAGTTCACCGCATTTTCTCTTCGGAACCATCGGGACCTTGTCCTTACCTTACGGTCCTTGACTTGTGGTCCCAGCTGGTTCTTGGTCTTTTTCTTCTTATTCTTAGACCTCTGAGGTCCAGAAGAAATCACAAGGGCAGACTCCTTCATCCGCGGAGTCTTCGTATGAGACTGAGCGGTCACGAGTTTCTTCATCAACCCTCCTAAGTTGCACGCAATCTCATTGCAGTTGAAATTCATTAAAAACTGTGAGAAGTAATCAGGGAGAGACTGTAGGATAAGGTCGGTCTAAAGAGAAGTATCCATCTTAAAATAAAGAGCCTCCAAACTCTCGATCATAGATATAATTTTGAGGACGTGGTCCCCAACCTTCTCACCTTCCTTCATCCTAGCACCGAACAGTTGCTTGGATATCTCATATCTAGCGGTTCGACTGTGCTCAGCATAAAGCTCGGTTAAGTGAGATAAAATCCACCTAGCAGAAGTCATTTTCTCATGAGCTCTCTAAATCTCATTAGACATAGAAGCCATCATATAAGCACGGACTTTTACGTAATCCTTAACCCACTTTTCATGGTTTTCAATCTCTCCTTGATTGGCCCTTGTCCGCACTGGAGGCGCCGGAATGTCCGTCTCGAAGACATATCCTAGTGCCTCTATACTGAGGACTATCATCAGATTGCGGAGCCAATCCACAAAGTTAGGTCCGATTAAGGTGTTCTTTCCGAGTAGAATTGCGAGCGGGTTCATTGTCATATTGAGAGTTATGTTCGTCTGCATTAAGTACGACAGATTAATTAGTGACTCATTCAATTATGATATGAGTATAGAATTAAGGTCTTTTCTATTCTTTAACCCAGCTCCCACTATTTTTATCGGAATAACACACTACCATGTGAAATCCGGAAGTATCATTCGCCCTACTTCATAGTGGTGATCGAGTTCTTTATAAATTTTAATAGAGGGCAACTGAACAGGTTTCTAGTCTATTAATTTTCATAAAGTGGTGTCCAACACCAACCCATCTATTGGATGATTCGATCTTCTTTTTCCTCTTGTTCACTCCCCTCAACCTATATGGTTTATATGGTTCGTGAACAAGTTAAGTTTATACCATCGACACAAATCAGTTTCATAATTGAATCTTATCCGGCAACCGAACAGGTTTCTAGGGATAAAATTTGCTCAAACCAAAGGCATCCAATGCTCTCCCTGTAATTTATCCATCCTCCCCGAACAACTACCCCGATAACTCGAAAGCATAGCACATCCAGTTTGGATTTCAATTTTCCGAAAGTTAGATGGAGGGAAGGAAAACCTTGAAACCTTTTAAACTTAATAATTTGTCGTGGAAGAATTTTCGCGATTAATGTTACACTTTGCACATTAAATCATTTAAGCGTGTTTGAGCATTCATACCATATGAATAAACATTCACAACCTAGTTGCTACCAACATGTAGTTCATGGACCGTTCCTAGAATCAAAAACTCTGTAATCTAATTACAAGTCTTCGGTCTTGAATCTTCATCTTCTCGAACGGATCTTCCTCCGGTATTCGTCATTACATATAAATTGTACATTAAAAAATTGCATCCTAGATACAAATATTTCTAGTAAAATAAATAGGCTCAAAACGGCCTTTACAACCCAATTGAATAAAACCGAACGATTCAAAACTAAGTCCATGAACCACATCCATATTCAAAAGCATTCATCCAATAAATACTAAATAAATGGATTGCATAGAGATACATTGATCCTGTAATGCCCGGATACTTAATGTGTAATTATCCCGTATTCGATCTTGTAATATTTGACTTTGTGACGTATTAATCGATGATTGGTTTCCCGTATTCGTATCCCTACATCTTTGTATTTTTCCTTGCATGCATGCATAGTTCTGCACGTGATAACGTACACTAAATAATGATCATAGCGTACGCTATGAATACAATATTACGTACGTTAGCTGTTGAGCTTAACGTATGTAAGCTTAGTCAACTCGAGATCCGACAAGGGTCGGTGTGTGGGGGCCAGGGGAGATTCGTGCGAGGATCCGCATGAACCTGGACAATTTTCCATCTAAGTAAGTCAATGGGTTTACGTACGCTAAAAGGGATTTTTAACGTACGCTAGGATCTTAGATATTACGTACGTAAGGCCTGTGTAATAACGTACGTAAGCCAATACCAGAAACAGTCCAGTGAACTCTGGCCAGACATTAACGTACGCTAATGTTCGAGTATAGCGTACGCTAATACTGTTACGTACGCAATGGACTTTGGGTAATGTACGTAATGTTTTAAAATCTATTTATAGGACTCGACCCCCATTTCATTTCTAACTCTTACCTTGGCCGATTTTTGTGTTCTTGAAAATGTCCCTCACCTCATATCCCTCATATCATCATCTTAATCTGATTTTGGGGAGCTTAGACCTTGGGGATTGGTGATCAAGCTTCCGGTGAAGAGTTTCTTCAAGATTTTCATTATTCTTCAATCTTTTTTGGGTATGTTAACTCTACACCAAGATGGGGACCATGTTCTTAATTATATTATGAACTTTTCCCAGAGATTATTGAGCTTATTATGTCGTAAGGAATCCAACACCATGTTTAGGAGGATTGTTTTTATTGAATTAGGGTTTCCAAGGTGAATAGTTGAGCCATAATCTTTATCAACCTCATGAATGGAAATTTCTGAGATGAACACACCTTATTGATGCTTTCGTAACACTCTTTTTATGAACATAGTGTTGAGGATTACCCATGTGATAGATAAATTCGTAATGTTAAAACGTAAAGTGTGTTCAATTATGATTCTTGCCTTAGATGAACTCGTTGTTAATCTTCTTGGATGATTAGAACCATGAAAGGGTATTTGGAACAATCATTTTGAATGAAGAATTGGATAAGAAGAATTACCGGCGGAAGAACTAGAATCGTAGAGTTGAATTAACCTAGAACTAGATTGAACATGATTATCTCGTTATTTATCGTTGTAGCAACCGAACCAAGCATTCGAGTTAATAATCGATATTAGAGTATGAAACATGGGTTATAATGATATGATGAATGTCTTTGGAATTGTAAACACCGACTTTGTGTTCCGTTACGATCTCTTGATTTCGTATGCCTTTTTCCAACTTAGTACTCGTCGGAAAAATAGGACCGAGAACCGATTGTCCGTTATTGATAACTCGATTATAACTTAAGGCGTTCGGTACTCGTTCGTTAGTTTCAGGAGGTTTATTGAATTCCTTGTTATTCCCTTGTACAAGGTGATCGATCGAGGGGCGGCGACCTTAGGATGTGTGGCATTCGTGGGAGTATTTAATTCTTGCTATATTTGAGGCAAGTATTGGATTTTTTAATTGGTTTATATTGGAACTTTTATCATGCATATGGTTTATTTATGTTGTTGAACATGAGATTATTTCCTCTGAATTGCCGTGGTATTCGTTATTGATATCTTGATTGTTCATGTCGATGAACATATCGATTTGCATATATGTATGCATAATTGCATTGTTTATGTTGTAAATGACCCGATGGGGTCATGAGGATCTATGCTGAGGGCACTGGATCGGATGTCCACCATGCGTTGGTCTGACGGGATCATCATGGGGATCTATGCTGAGGGCGCTGGATCACTAGACGGGTTTTCCACCATGCGTTGGTCCGACGGGATCATCATGGGAATCTATAGTGAGGGTGCTCGATCGTTGGACTACCCTGTATTGTGTTGATGGAATCGTGAGGATTCACATCGTTGGATTTCGATGACGGAAGTCCATTTTGTATGTTTTTGATGCATTGTTGATTTATGTATCATGATACTTGTACTAGCATCGTTTGCTAACCCCTTTGGGGGTGGACATTTGTTTTGATGTTCAGGTATCCGAGGAGCGGGGAAGCAAGCACAGTACCGATATGACGATGAAGTGGCTCAGTGATGTGGATCATGTTGTCTTGTTTTCTGGTTATTTTTCAGTACTCGAGTACGCATATGCTGTTGATGATTTTGGGGATGGTTTGTAATAATGGACTCATTTGAAATGTTGAACTGGTTTTGAATTTAACCTTAATGACACTTTAATATTATTTTCCGTATTTTTCAAATTAGCCTTGTAAATTCTTATATAAAGGATTTACGGCGCTGTAATTATTCCGAATCTATCGGGGTGTTACAAAATATGGTATCGGAGCTAAGATTCATAGATATCTTGGCAGTCGGGTTTAGTTGGGCATGTTTATGTCATTCGATTTATGGGTCATTTGTAACATCACTGTACAGCCAGTGTCGTCATGTGCACCGTGATTGTAAGTTTCCTAATCTCATATACTACCGTTCTATTTATTTCTGTTTTATGAATATTGACGGACTTTATTTTAGAAAATTTTGCCCTGGATATTGAGTAATTATGTTTATAGTATGTTGAGGGGAGGTCGTGGACGCGGACGCGGACGTGGTAATGCGAGACAGGAGGATGCAGCGACTACTCCATAATTATTGGCTAGTCGAACTAACTCCCATTCTGGAGTACAACAAGGATCAGCAAATGATAACGCAAATCCTAACATGCCGGGGGTGCTTCAGTAGGTGGTCGCTCAGATGACCCAGTTTGCTCAGGTGGTTGACGGCATGCAGACCGCGATGGGCCAGCAGCGCAACGAGGATAATCGGGGAGACAAGTGGCTTACGGAGGTGGTCAAATTACACCCACCAAAATTTGACGGTTCAGCCGAGATGTCTACCTGGGATCACTGGCTGAAGGTGTTCGAAAAGATATTTGAGGGGATCAACTGTCCCGATGACCGAAAGGTTCCTATTGCCCAGTGTTTTCTGACTGGGGAGGCTTTTGACTGGTGGAAAGTTGTTCGACCCGAGGATCATAATGCTGACTGGACGGAATTCAGATTAATGATGGAAGCACAATATTGTCCTCGTCCCGTTAGAGAGGCTAGAGTCCGAGAGTTTTTCTCCCCACAGAGTTCGGAGGCATCTATGACAGACATAATCAAGACTTTTAATCACCAGCTGACTTGTGTGCGACACTTGGTCAGGATCGAGGTAGAGAATATTTTCCATTTCGACATGCGGATGAAACCCGAAATTCAGCAATATATGTCCGGATTTGAATGTACTACCTTGCGACAGTATGAGGATAAAGCATTGGCCTACGACATGAAAGATGCAGCGGTGGAGAAATCAACGGAGGCAAAGAAGCAGAAAGTGGCTGGCAGCTTCTCAGAGAACAAGAGTGGTGGGGCCCGCAAGGGCCAGTCTTTATTTCATTCATCTAGGAGACCTCCGCATCCTTTCCGAGGCGGAAAGAAGTTCCGGACAGCATCAACCGTTTCAGACGCAGCGAAGAAATGTTATAACTGTGGTAAAACGGGGCATGTTCGATGTGATTGTTATGCACCTGTTGTAACCTGCTTCGAGTGTGGACAGGAAGGGCATCGTGCGACGTTTTGTGGAAATACGACTAGATCTATTGGTACTTGCACTCCTGCACCGGTTCCGAAGGATACAAGTGTGAACCAGACGCAGCAAAGTGGTTTCCAGCAGCAGAATATTGGGAAAAGAGAGGCATCCAGTGCTGGGTCCATTCCTCCACGCCTTTACGAAATGAGGAGGTCAGACGATCAGAACACTTCTGTTGCATCAGGTACGATTCAGATCCTTTTGCAACCAGTTAGTGTCTTATTCGATTCAGGAGCTACACATTCTTTTATATCATTGAACTGTGTTAATCGTTTGAAAATCTCGTGTTTATGTGATTGTGAGCCTTATGTTGTGGGATTACCGAGTGGAGAGACAATTGTGGGAACCCTAGAAACTAGAGATTTTCCAGTGTCTATAGGAGGGAGAGATTGGCTATCAAATCTTATTGTGGTCGACATCCATGGTGATGATTTAATTCTCGGAGATGATTGGCTTTATGGGGCTATTTTAAATTACCGGAAGAGAGTTATTTTGATCATTGCTGAAGATGGAACTGAACACTTATTCAAGGGATGGAGACCGGGAAGCTCAGGAAAATTGATCAAAGCCATGAAGGCAGTGAAATTGCTGAAGCATGGTTGTCAAGGATTGTGGTGTTATGCCATGAACAAAGAAGAAGGAGTAAAAATCTCATCTATCCCAGTTGTGAACGAATTCTCAGATGTATTCCCTGGCGAACTACCTGGGTTACCTCCGCTGAGAGAAGTAGAGTTTAATATCGAATTAGAGCCTGGAGCCGCTCCTATTTCTAGAGCACCATACCGTATGGTGCCAACCGAGATGTATGAACTAAAGAAGCAGCTGGAGGAATTATTGCAGAAGGGTTACATTCAACCTAGCGTTTCTCCTTGGGGAGCACCAGTTCTCTTTGTTCGGAAGAAAGATGGATCCCTCCGATTATGTATTGATTACAGGGAGCTAAACAAGGTGACGATCAAGAACAAGTATCCTATACCGCGGATCGACAATTTATTTGACCAACTGTAGGGGGCTAGAATATTCTCAAATATTGACTTGCGATCAGGATACCATCAGTTGAGAATTAAGGAATCGATATACCGAAATTTGCTTTTAAATCCTGGTGCGGGCACTATGAATTTGTGGTGATGCCATTCAGACTTACCAATGCTCCAGATGTATTTATGCAATTGATGAATCGGGTGTTCTTAGAATACTTGGATAAATTCGTGGTCATTTTCATTGATGACATCTTGATCTATTCGAAAGACCCGAAAGAGCATGCAGAGCATTTGCGTATCGTTTTGAGTACTTTGAGGAATTAACAGCTGTATGCGAAACTTTCTAAATGCGAGTTCTGGCTTAAGGAAGTAACTTTCCTAGGGCATGTGATTTCAGTTGACAGCGTTCAGGTAGACCCGAAGAAAGTCGAAGCAATCTTGGAATGGGAATCTCCAAATAACGGGAAAGAAGTCCGAAGTTTCTTAGGACTTGCTGGATATTATCGCCGTTTTGTAGAAGGATTTTTCAAAATTTCTCGTCCGCTGACTCAGCTGTTGCAGAAGACTTAGAAATTTGTGTGGAATGAGAAATGCCAGGCTAGTTTTGATGAACTTAAGAGAAGATTGACAACGGCACCTATACTAGAATTACTGGATGGAATGGATGGATTCATGGTATATAGCGATGCTTCAAATCAGGGTTTGGACTACGTGTTGATGCAAAAGGATAGGGTGATTGCCTATTCCTCTCGATATTTGAAACAATACGAAGTAAATTATCCAAGTCATGATTTGGAGTTAGCAGCTGTAGTCTTCGCCTTGAAAATCTAGCGACATTATTTGTCCGGTACTCATTGTCAGATCTTCATAGATCATAAGAGTCTCAAGCATATTTTCAGTGAGAAGGAATTAGATATGAGGCAGAGAAGGTGGCTGTAATTAATCAAGGATTACGACCTGGAGATTCTCTATCATCCAGGCAAAGCAAACGTGGTAGCTGATGCACTGAGCCGCAAACCTGTTTCTCTTCGAGTGTTCAAAGTGCTTACATCCCAATCCATCATTCAACGAGAACTGATCCATGAAGGAATTGAAGTATGGTAACAAGGAGTCCAATGGCAATTATACATGATGTAACTAACTTCGTCATTAGTCGAGGAAATCAAATCTAAGCAGTTGGATGACTCTCTGATTCTTCGATTATGTAACGAAGTGAACAAAGGGAACGCCCCAGGATTCGTGATACAAGATGATGGAGTTATGAGATTTCAGAGTCGACTGTGTGTTCCCGATGACGATGTTTTGAGGCAGACAATTCTGAAGGAAGCTCACAGCGCGCCCTATTCTATTCACTCGGGCACCAGTAAGATGTATAAGGACCTAAAACAAAATTTTTGGTGGGGAAATATGAAGAAGGATGTAGCGGAATATGTTTCGAAATGCTTAACCTGTTAGCAGGTTAAGATTGAACATCAGTGGCCTTCCGGGATGTTAAAGCCACTTCCAATTCTTGAGTGGAGGTGGGAGGATATATCGATGGACTTCATCACCAATATGCTGAGGACCAAGATGGGAATGAACATGATTTGGTTTATAGTTGATCGACTAACCAAGTCGGCTCATTTCCTGGATATTAAAGACACTTGGGGACCCGAGAAATTAGCACGAGTGTTTATTACAGAGAGAGTCCGATTGCATGGAACACCAAAGACCATTATTTTGGATCTAGATGGTCACTTCGTATCGCATTTTTGGAAGGCAGTTCACAAGGTCTTGGGAACCGAGCTGAATTTTAGCACAGCCTGTCATCCTCAGACGGACGGTCAGTCCGAAAGCACAATATAGAGAGTAGAGGATATGCTTAGAGCTTGTGCCTTAGATTGGTCAACCAATTGGGAGGTCCATTTACCATTTATTCAATTCACCTATAACAGTAGTTGGCATGCTTCCATTAAGATGGCACCATTTGAAGCATTGTACGGGAGAAGATGTCGATCGCCCTGTGTTGGGATGATTCTTCCGACTTAATCGGGACGGAACCAGAATTGATAGTTCAGACTCAAGAGAAGGTAGCCCTGATTCGTGAAAGGCTATTGACTGCCCAGAGCTGACAGAAGTCTTGTGCAGATGTGCGTCGTCGCCCGTTAGAGTTTGAGATTGGGGACAATGTCCTACTCGGGGAACTTTCCATTTTGGGAGGAAAGGAAAGCTGAGTTCGAGATATATCGGACCATTTGAAATCCTCAAAAGAGTTGGGGAGTTGGCGTACAGGATGGCCTTACCACCGTCAATGAGTCACGTTCATAATGTATTCCACGTATCCCAATTGTGGAAATATGTATCGGATCCCAGTCATATCATTGATTTCGGCGAGATTGAAGTGGCTAATGATGGCTCGTTCGAAGAAAAGCCAATCAAGATACTTGAGAGTCAAGTCAATCAAATGAGGAATAAATCAATCTCCTTGGTTAAAGTTCAGTGGTCTCGACATGGAGTCAAAGAAGCAACTTGGGAGACGGAAGATAGTATGAGGTCGAAATATCCGGAATTGTTTTCGTTTTAAGTTTCGGGCCGAAACTTATTTTTACAAGGGTAGTATGTAATGCCCGGATACTTAATGTGTAATTATCCCGTATTTGATCTTGTAAGATTCGACTTTGTGACATATTAATCGATGATTGATTTCCCGTATTCGTATCCCTACATCTTTGTATTTTTCCTTGCATGCATGTATAGTTCTGCACGTGATAACGTACGCTAAATAATGATCATAGCGTACGCTATGAATGTAATATTACGTACGTTAGCTGTTGATCTTATCGTACGTAAGCTAAGTCAACTCGAGATCCGACAAGGGTCGCCGTGTGGGGGCCAGGGGAGATTCGAGGAAGGATCCGCATGAACCTGGACAATTTTCCAGCTAAGCAAGTAAACGGGTTTACGTACGCTAAATGGGATTTTTAACGTACGCTAGGATCTAAGATATTACGTACATAAGGCCTGTGCAATAACGTACATAAGCCAATACCAGAAACAGTCCAATGAACTCTGGCCACACGTTAACGTACGCTAATGTTCGAGTATAGCGTACGCTAATACTGTTACGTACGCAATGGACTTTGGGTTACGTACGTAATGGTTAAAATCTATTTATAGGACTCGACCCCCATTTCATTTATAACTCATACCTTGGCCGATTTTTGTGTTCTTGAGATTATCCCTCACCTCATCCCTCATATCATCATCTTAATCCGATTTTGGTGAGCTTAGACCTTGGGGATTGGTGATCAAGCTTCCGGTGAAGAGTTTCTTCAAGATTTTCATTGTTCTTCCATCTTTTTGAGGTATGTTAACTCTACACCAAGATGGGGACCATGTTCTTAGTTATATTATGAACTTTTCCCAGAGATTATTAAGCTTATTATGTCGTAAGGAATCTAACACCATGTTTAGGAGGATTGTTTTGATTGAATTAAGGTTTCCAAGGTGAATAGTTGAGCCATAATCTTTATCAACCTCAAGAATAGAAATTTCTGAGATGAACACACCTTGTTGATGATTTCGTAACACTCTTTTTATGAACATAGTGTTGAGGATTACCCCTGTGATAGATAAATTCGTAAAGTTAAAACGTAAAGTGTGTTCAATTATAATTCTTGCCTTGAATGAACTCCTCGTTATTATTCTTGGATGATTAGAACCATGAAAGGGTATTTGGAACAATCATTTTGAATGAAGAATTGGATAAGAAGAATTACTCGCGGAAGAACTAGAATCGTAGAGTTTAATTAACCTAGAACTAGATTGAACATGATTATCTCGTTATTTATCGTTGTAGAAACCGAACCAAGCATCCGAGTTAATAATCGAAATTAGAGTATGGAACATGGGTTATAATGATATGATGAATGTCTTTGGAATTGTAGACACCGACTTTGTGTTCCGTTACGATCTCTTGATTTCGTATGCCTTTTTCCAACTTAGTACTCGTCGGAAAAATAGGACTGAGAACTGATTGTCCGTTATTGATAACTCGATTATAACTTAAGGCATTCGTTACTCGTGCGTTAGTTTCTGGAGGTTTATTGAATTCCTTGTTATTCCCTTGTACAAGGTGATCGATCGAGGGGTGGCGACCTTCGGACGTGTGACATTCGTGGGAGTATTAAATTCTAGCCATATTTGAGGCAAGTATCGTATTTTGTAATTGGTTTATATTGGAACTATATCATGCATATGGTTTATTCATGTTGTTGAACATGAGATTATTTCCTCTGAATTGTCGTGGTATTCGTTATTGATATCTTGATTGTTCATGTCGATGAACATATCGATTTGCATATGTGTATGCATAATTGCATTGTTTATGTTGTAAATGATCCGATGGGGTCATGAAGATCTATGCTGAGGGCGCTGGATCGGATGTCCACCATGCATTGGTCCGACGTGATCATCATGGGGATCTATACTGAGGGCGCTGGATCGCTGGATGGGTTTTCCACCATGCGTTGGTCCGACAGGATCATCATGGGGATCTATACTGAGGGCGCTGGATCGTTGGATTACCCTGTATTGTGTTGATGGAATCGTGAGGATTCGCATAGTTGGATTTCGATGACGGAAGTCCGTTTTGTATGTTTTTGATGCATTGTTGATTTATGTATCATTATACTTGTACTAGCATCGTTTGCTAACCCCTTCGGGGGTGGACATTTGTTTTGATGTTCAGGGAACCGAGGAGCGGGGAAGCAAGCACAGTACCGACATGACGATGAAGTGGATCAGTGATGTGGATCATGTTGTCTTGTTTTCTGGTTATTTTTCAGTACTCGAGTACGCATATGTTGTTGACGATTTTGGGGATGGTTTGTAATAATGGACTCATTTGAAATGTTGAACTGGTTTTGAATTTAACCTTAATGACACTTTAGTATTATTTTCCGTATTTCTCAAATTAACCTTGTAAATTCTTATATAAAGGATTTACGGTGCTGTAATTATTCCGAATATATCGGGGTGTTACACAATATGGTATTGGAGCTAAGATTCATGGATATCTAGGCAGTCGGGTTTAGTTGGGCCTATTTACGTCATTCGATTTATAGGTCATTTGTAACATCACTGTACAGCCAGCGTCGTCATGTGGACCGTGGTTGTAAGTTTCCTAATCTCATATACTACCGTTCTATTTATTTCTGTTTTATGAATATTGACGGACTTTATTTTAGAAAATTTTGCCCTGGATATTGAGTAATTATGTTTACAGTATGTTGAGGGGAGGTCGTGGACGCGGACGCGGACGTGGACGCGGACATGGTAATGCGAGACAGGAGGATTCAGCGACTACTCCAGAATTATCAGCTAGTCGAACCAACTCCCATTCTGGAGGACAACAATGATCAGTAAATGATAACGCAAATCCTAAAATGCCGGGGATGCTTCAGTAGATGGTCGCTCAGATGACCCAGTTCGCTCAGGTGGTTGACCGCATGCAGACCACGATGGGCCAGCAGCGCAACGAGGATAATCGGGGAGACAAGTGGCTTACAGAAGTGGTCAAATTACACCCACCAAAATTTGACGGTTCAGCCGAGATGCCTACTTGGGATCACTGGCTGAAGGAGTTGGAAAAGATATTTGCGGTGATTAACTATCCCGATGACCGAAAGGTTCCTATTGCCCAGTATTTTTTGACTGGGGAGGCTTTTGACTGGTGGGAAGCTGTTCGACCTGAGAATCAAAATGCTGACTAGACGGAATTCAGATTAATGATGGAAGCACAATATTATCCTCGTCCCGTTATAGAGGCTAGAGTCCGAGAGTTTTTCTCCCCACAGAGTTCGGAGGCATCTGTGACATACATAATCAAGACTTTTAATCACCAGATGACTTGTGTGTGACACTTGGTCAGGACCGAGGTAGATAATATTTTCCATTTCGACATGCGGATGAAACCCGAAATTCAGAAATATATGTCCGAATTTGAATGTACTACCTTGCGATAGTATCAGGATAAAGCATTGGCCTACGACATGAAAGAGGCAGCGGTGGAGAAATCAACGGAGTCAAAGAAGCATAAAGTGGGTGGCAGCTTCTCGGAGAACAAGAGTGGTGGGCCCCGCAAGGGCCAGTCTTTATTTCATTCATCTAGGAGACCTCCGCATCCTTCACGAGGCAGAAAGAAGTTCTGGACAGCATCAACAGTTTCAGACGCAGCGAAGAAATGTTATAACTGTGGTAAAACAGGGCATGTTCGACGTGATTGTCACTTACATGCTGTAACCTGCTTCGAGTGTGGACAGGAAGGGCATCGTGCGATGTTTTGTGGAAATGCGACTAGATCTATTGGTACACGCACTCCTGCACCGGTTCCGAAGGATACAAGTGTGAACCAGATGCAGCAAGGTGGTTCCCAGCAGCAGAATAGTGGGAAAAGAGAGGCATCCAGTGCTGGGTCCGTTCCTCCGCGCCTTTACGAAATGAGGAGGTCAGACGATCAGAACACTACTGTTGCGTCAGGTATGATTCAGATCCTTTTGCAACCAGTTAGTGTCTTATTCGATTCAGGATCTACACATTCTTTTATATCATTGAACTGTGTTAATCGTTTGAAAATCTCGTGTTTATGTGATTGTGAGCCTTATGTTGTGGATTACCGAGTGGAGAGAGAATTGTGGGACCCTAGAAAGTAGAGATTTTCCAGTTTCTATAGGAGGGAGAGATGGGCCATCAAATCTTATTGTGGTCGACATTCATGGTGATGATTTAATTCTCAGAGACGATTGGCTAAATCGTTATGGAGCTATTTTAAATTACCGGAAGAGAGTTATTTCGATCATTGCTGAAGATGGAACTGAACACTTATTCAAGGGATGGAGACCGGGAAGCTTAGGAAAATTGATCAAAGCCATGAAGGCAGTGAAATTGCTGAAGCAGGGTTGTCAAGGATTGTGGTGTTATGCCATAAACAAAGAAGAAGGGGTAGAAATCTCATCTATCCTAGTTGTGAAAGAATTCTCAGATGAATTGACTGACGAACTACTTGGGTTACCTCCGCGGAGAGAAGTAGAGTTTAATATCGAATTAAAGCCTGGAGCCGCTCCTATTTCCAGAGCACCATACCATATGGCGCCAACCGAGATGTATGAACTAAATAAGTAGCTGGAAGAATTATTGCAGAAGGGTTACATTCAACCTAGCGTTTCTCTTTGGGGAGCACCCGTTCTCTTTGTTTGGAAGAAAGATGGATCCCTCAGATTATGTAGTGATTATAGGGAGCTAAACAAGGTGACGATCAAGAACAAGTATCCTATACCGCGTATCGATGACTTATTTGACCAACTACAGGGGGCTAGAATATTCTCGAAGATTGAATTGCGATCAGGATACCATCAGTTGAGAATTAAGGAATCGGATATATCGAAATATGCTTTTAGATCCCGGTAAGGGCACTATGAATTTGTGGTGATGCCATTCGGACTTACCAATGCTCCAGTGGTATTTATGCAATTGATTAATTGGGTGTTCTTAGAATACTTGGATAAATTAGTGGTCGTTTTCATTGATGACATCTTGATCTATTCGAAAGACCCGGAGGAGCATGCAGAGCATTTGCGTATCGTTTTGAGTACTTTGAGGAATGAACAGCTGTATGCGAAACTTTCTAAATGCGAGTTGTGGATTAAGGAAGTAACTTTCCTTGGGCATGTGATTTCAGCTGACGGAGTTCAGGTTGATCCGAAGAAAGTCGAAGCAATCTTGGAATGGGAATCTAGAAATAACATGAAAGAAGTCCGAAGTTTCTTAGGACTTGCTGGATATTATCGCCATTTTGTAGAAGGATTTTCCAAAATTGCTCGTCCGCTGACTCAGCTGTTGCAGAAGACTCAGAAATTTGTGTGGAATGAGAAATGCCAGGCTAGTTTTGATGAACTTAAGAGAAGATTGACAACGGCGCCTATATTAGCATTACCGGATGGAACCGATGGATTCATGGTATACAGTGATGCTTCAAATCAGGCTTTGGGCTGCGTGTTGATGCAAAAGGATAGGGTGATTACCTATGCCTATCGACAGTTGAAACCATACGAAGTAAATTACCCGACTCATGATTTGGAGTTAGCAGCTGTAGTCTTTGCCTTGAAAATCTGGCGACATTATTTGTCCGGTACTCATTGTTAGATCTTCCCAGATCATAAGAGTATCAAGTATATTTTCAGTCAGAAGGAATTCAAAATGAGGCAGAGAAGGTAGCTGGAATTAATCAAGGATTACGACCTGGAGATTCTCTATCATCCAAACAAAGCAAACGTGGTAGCTGATGTACTGAGCCGCAAACCTGTTTCTCTTCGAGTGTTGGAAGCGCTCACGTCCAAAACCAGCATTCAGCGAGAACTGATCCACGAAGGTATTGAAGTATGGTCACAAGGAGTCCAAGGGCAATTATACGTGATGGAACTAACTTCATCATTAGTCGAGGAAATCAAATCTAAGCAGTTGTATGACTCTCTGATTCTTCGATTATGTAACGAAGTGAACAAAGGGAATGCCCTAGGATTCGTGATACAAGATGATGGAGTTCTGAGATTTCAAAGTCGACTGTGTGTTCCCGATGACGATGTTTTGAGACAGACAATTCTGAAGGAAGCTCACATCGTGCCCTATTCTATTCACCCGGGCACCAGTAAGATGTATAAGGACCTAAAACAAAAATTCTGGTGGGGAAATATGAAGAAAGACGTAGTGGAATATGTTTCGAAATGCTTAACCTGTCAGCAGGTTAAGATTGAACATCAGCGGCCTTCTGGGATGTTAAAGCCACTTCCAATTCCTTAGTGGAAGTGAGAGGATATATTGATGGACTTCATCACCAATATGCCGAGGACCAAGACGGGAATGAACATGATTTGGGTTGTAGTTGATCGACTAACCAAGTCGGCTCATTTCCTGGGTATTAAAGACACTTGGGGACTCAAGAAATTAGCATGAGTGTTTATTACAGAGATACTCTGATTGCATGGAACACCGAAGACCATTATTTCGGATCGAGATGGTCGCTTCATGTCGCATTTTTGGAAGGCAGTTCATAAGGACTTGGGAAACGAGCTGAACTTTAGCACGGCCTGTTATCCTCAAACGGACGGTCAGTCCGAAAGGACTATACAGAGAGTAGAGGATATGCTTAGAGCTTGTGCCTTAGATTGGTCAACCGATTGGGAGGTCCATTTACCATTGATTGAATTCACCTATAACAATAGTTGTCATGCTTCCATTAAGATGGCACCATTTGAAGCATTGTATGGGAGAAAATGCCGATCGCCCCTGTGTTGGGATGATTCTTCCGACTTAATCGGGACGGAACGAGAATTGATAGTTCAGACTCAAGAGAAGGTAGCCGTGATTCGTGAAAGTCTATTGACTTCCCAGAGCCGACAGAAGTCTTATGCAGATGTGCGTCGTCGCCCGTTGGAGTTTGAGATTGGGGACCATGTCCTACTCGGGGAATTTTCCGTTTTGGGAGGAAAGGAAAGCTGAATCCGAGATATATCGGACAATTTGAAATCCTCAAAAGAGTTGGGGAGTTGGCGTACAGGTTGGCCTTACCACCATCACTGAGTCACGTTCATAATGTATTCCACGTATCCCAATTACGGAAATATGTATCGTATCCACTCATATCATTGATTTCGGCGAGATTGAAGTGGCTAATGATGGCTCGTTCGAAGAAAAGCCAATCAAGATACTTGAGAGTCAAGTTAAGCAATTGAGGAATAAGTCAATCTCCTTGGTTAAAGTTCAGTGGTCTCGACATGGAGTCGAAGAAGCAACTTGGGAGACGGAAGATAGTATGAGGTCGAAATACCCAGTATTGTTTTCGTTTTAAGTTTCGGGCCGAAACTTCTTTTTAGAAGGGTAGTATGTAATGCCCAGATACTTAATGTGTAATTATCCCAAATTCGATCTTGTCAGATTCGACTTTGTGATGTATTAATCGATGATTGGTTTCCCGTATTCGTATCCCTACATCTTTGTATTTTTCCTTTCATGCATGCATAGTTCTGCAACGTGATAACGTACGCTAAATAATGATCATAGCGTATGCTATGAATGCAATATTATGTACGTTAGTTGTTGTGCTTAACGTATGTAAGCTCAGTCAACTCGAGATTCGACAAGGGTCAGCGTGTGGGGGGCAGGGGAGATTCGTGGGAGGATCCGCATGAACCTGGATAATATTCCAGCTAAGCAAGTCAACGGGTTTACGTACGCTAAATGGGATTTTTAACGTATGATAGGATCTTAGATATTACGTACGTAAGGCCTGTGCAATAACGTACGTAATCCAATACCAGAAATAGTCCAGTGAACTCTGGCCAGACGTTAACGTACCCTAATGTTCGAGTATAGCGTACGCTAATAATGTTACGTACACAATGGACTTTGGGTAACGTACGTAATGGTTTAAAATCTATTTATAGGACTCGACCCCCATTTCATTTCTAACTCTTACCTTGGCCGATTTTTGTGTTCTTGAGATTATCCCTCACCTCATATCCCTCATATCATCATCTTAATCTGATTTTGGGGAGCTTAGACATTGGGGATTGGTGATCAAGCTTCCGGTGAAGAGTTTATTCAAGATTTTCATTATTCTTCCATCTTTTCTAGGTATGTTAACTCTACACCAAGATGGGGACCATGTTGTTAGTTATGTTATGAACTTTTCCCAGAGATTATTGAGCTTATTATGTCGTAACGAATTGAACACCATGTTTAGGAGGATTTTTTTGATTGAATTAAGGTTTCCAAGGTGAATAGTTGAGCCATAATCTTTATCAACCTCAAGAATGGAAATTTCTGAGATGAACACACCTTGTTGATGCTTTCGTAACACTCTTTTTATGAACATAGTGTTGAGGATTACCCATGTGATAGATAAATTCGTAATGTTAAAATGTAAAGTGTGTTCAATTATGATTCTTGCCTTGGATGAACTCGTTGTTAATCTTCTTGGATGATTAGAACCATGAAAGGGTATTTGGAACAATCATTTTGAATGAAGAATTGGATAATAAAAATTACCCGCGGAAGAACTATAATCGTAGAGTTGAATTAACCTAGAACTAGATTGAACATGATTATCTCGTTATTTATCGTTGTAGCAACCAAACCAAGCATTCGAGTTAATAATCGAAATTAGAGTATGGAACATGGGTAATAATGATATGAGGAATGTCTTTGGAATTGTAGACACCGAATTTGTGTTCCGTTACGATCTCTTGATTTCGTATGCCTTTTTCCAACTTAGTACTCGTCGGAAAAATAGGACCGAGAACCGATTGTCCGTTATTGATAACTCAATTATAACTTAGGACGTTCAGTACTCGTGCGTTAGTTTCGGGAGGTTTATTGAATTCCTTGTTATTCCCTTGTACAAGGTGATCGATCGAGGGGCGGCAACCTTCGGACGTGTGACATTTGTTGGAGTATTTAATTCTAGCCATATTTGAGGCAGGTATCGTATTTTGTAATTGGTTTATATTGGAACTTTGATCATGCATATGGTTTATTCATGTTGTTGAACATGAGATTATTTCCTCTGAATCACCGTGGTATTCATTATTGATATCTTGATTTTTCATGTCGATGAACATATCGATTTACATATGTGTATGCATAATTGCATTGTTTATGTTGTAAATGATCCGATGGGGTCATGAGGATCTATGCTGAGGGTGCTGGATCGGATGTCCACCATGCGTTGGTCCGACGGGATCATCATGGGGATCTATGTTGAGGGCGCTGGATCGCTGGACGGGTTTTCCACCATGCGTTGGTCCGACGGGATCATCATGGGGATTTATACTGAGGGCGCTGGATTGTTGGATTTACCTGTATTGTGTTATTGGAATCGTGAGGATTCGCATCGTTGGTTTCCGATGAGAGAAGTCTGTTTTGTATGTTTTTGATGCATTGTTGATTTATGTATCATGATACTTGTGCTAGCATCGTTTGCTAACCCCTTTGGGGGTGGACATTTGTTTTGAATTTAACCTTAATGATACTTTAGTATTATTTTCCGTATTTCTCAAATTAGCCTTGTAAATTCTTATATAAAGGATTTACAGCGCTGTAACTATTCCGAATATATCTGGGTGTTACAGAATATGGTATCGGAGCTAAGATTCATGGATATCTTGGCAGTCGGGTTTAGTTGGGCCTGTTTACGTCATTCGATTTATGGGTCGTTTGTAACATCACCGTACAGCCAGCGTCGTCATGTGGACCGTGGTTGTAAGTTTTCTAATCTCATATACTATCGTTCTATTTATTTATGTTTTATGAATATTGACGGACTTTATTTTAGAAAATTTTGCCCTGGATATTGAGTAATTATGTTTACAGTATGTTAAGGGGAGGTCGTGGACGCGGACGCGGACGTGGTAATGCGAGATAGGAGGATTCAGCGACTACTCCAGAATTATCAGCTAGTCGAACCGACTCCCATTCTGGAGGACAACAAGGATCAATAAATGATAACGCAAATCCTAACATGCCGGGGGTGCTTCAGTAGGTGGTCGCTCAGATGACCCAGTTCGCTCAGGTGGTTGACTGCATGCAGATCGCGATGGGCCAGCAGCGCAACGAGGATAATTGGGGAGACAAGTGGCTTACGGAGGTGGTCAAATTACACCCACCAAAATTTGACGGTTCTGCCGAGATGCCTACTTGGGATTACTGGCTGAAGGAGTTCGAAAAGATATTTGCGGGAGGCTTTTGACTGGTGGGAAGCTGTTCGACCTGAGGATCATAATGCTGACTGGGTGGAATTCAGATTATTGATGGAAGCACAATATTGTCCTCATCCCGTTAGAGAGGCTAGAGTCCGAGAGTTTTTCTCCCCACAGAGTTCGGAGGCATCTGTGACAAACATAATCAAAACTTTTAATCACCAGCTGACTTGTGTGCGACACTTGGTCAGGACCGAGATAGAGAATATTTTCCATTTCGACATGTGGATGAAACCCACAATTCAGCAATATATGTCCGGATTTGAATGTACTACCTTGCGATAGTATCAGGATAAAGCATTGGCCTACGACATGGAAGAGGCAGCAGTGGGGAAATCGACGGAGGCAAAGAAGCAGAAAGTGGCTGGCAGCTTCTCGGAGAACAAGAGTGGTGGGACCCGCAAGGGCCAGTCTTCATTTCATTCATCTAGGAGACCTCCACATCCTTCCTGAGGCGGAAAGAAGTTCCGGACAGCATCAACAGTTTCAGACGCAGCGAAGAAATGTTATAACTGTGGTAAAACAGGGCATGTTCGACATGATTGTTATGCACCTGCTGTAACCTGCTTCAAGTGTGGACAGGAAAGGCTTCGTGCGACGTTTTGTGGAAATTCGACTAGATCTATTGGTACTCGCACTCCTGCACTGGTTCCGAAGGATACAAGTGTGAACCAGACGCAGCAAAGTGGTTTCCAGCAGCAGAATGTTGGAAAAAGAGAGGCATCCAGTGCTGGGTCCGTTCCTCCGCGCCTTTACGAAATGAGTGTCTTATTCGATTCAGGAGCTACACATTCTTTTATATCATTGAACTGTGTTAATCGTTTGAAAATCTCGTGTTTATGTGATTGTAAGCCTTATGTTGTGGGATTACCGAGTGGAGATAGAATTGTGGGAACCCTAGAAACTAGAGATTTTCCAGTGTCTATAGGAGGGAGAGATTGGCCATCAAATCTTATTGTGGTCGACATCCATGGTGATGATTTAATTCTCGGAGACGATTGGCTAAATCGTTATGGGGCTATTTTAAATTACCGGAAGAGAGTTATTTCGATCATTGCTGAAGATGGAACTGAACACTTATTCAAGGGATGGAGACCGGGAAGCTCAGGAAAATTGATCAAAGCCATGAAGGCAGTGAAATTGCTGAAGCAGGGTTGTCAAGGATTGTGGTGTTATGCCATGAAGAAACAAGGAGTAGAAATCTCATCTATCCTAGTTGTGAACGAATTCTTAGATGTTTTCCCTGACGAACTACCTAGGTTACCTCCGCGGAGAGAATTAGAGTTTAATATCGAATTAGAGCCTGAAGCCGCTCCTATTTCCAGAGCACCATAACGTATGGCGCCAACCGAGATGTATGAACTAAATAAGCAGCTGGAGGAATTATTGCAGAAGGGTTACATTCAACCTAGCGTTTCTCCTTGGGGAGCACCCGTTCTCTTTGTTTGGAAGAAAGATGGATCCCTCCGATTATGTATTGATTAGAGGGAGCTAAACAAGGTGACGATCAAGAACAAGTATCCTATACCATGGATCTACGACTTATTTGACCAACTGCAGGGGGCCAGAATATTCTCGAAGATTGACTTGCGATCAGGATACCATCAGTTGAGAATTAAGGAATGAGATATACCGAAATCTGCTTTTAGATCCCGTTACGGGCACTATGAATTTGTGGTGATGCCATTCGGACTTACCAATGCTCCAGAGGTATTTATGCAATTGATGAATTGGGTATTCTTAGAATACTTGGATATATTCGTGGTCATTTTCATTGATGAAATCTTGATCTATTTGAAAGACCCGGAGGAGCATGCAGAGCATTTGCGTATCGTTTTGAGTACTTTGAGGAATGAACAGCTGTATGTGAAACTTTCTAAATGCGAGTTCTGGCTTAAGAAGTAACTTTCCTTCGGAATGTGATTTCAGCTGACGGAGTTCAGGTAGACCCGAAGAAATTCGAAGCAATCTTGGAATGGGAATCTCCAAATAACGTGAAAGAAGTACAAAGTTTCTTAGGAATTGCTGGATATTATCGCCGTTTTGTAGAAGGATTTTCCAAAATTGCTCGTCCGCTGACTCATCTGTTGCAGAAGACTCAGAAATTTGTGTGGAATGAGAAATGCCAGGCTAGTTTTGATGAACTTAAGAGAAGATTGACAACGGCACCTATACTAGAATTACTGGATGGAACGGATGGATTCATGGTATATAGCGATGCTTCAAATCAGGGTTTGGACTACGTGTTGATGCAAAAGGATAGGGTGATTGCCTATTCCTCTCGATATTTGAAACAATACGAAGTAAATTATCCAAGTCATGATTTGGAGTTAGCAGCTGTAGTCTTCGCCTTGAAAATCTAGCGACATTATTTGTCCGGTACTCATTGTCAGATCTTCATAGATCATAAGAGTCTCAAGCATATTTTCAGTGAGAATGAATTAAATATGAGGCAGAGAAGGTGGCTGTAATTAATCAAGGATTACGACCTCGAGATTCTCTATCATCCAGGCAAAGCAAACGTGGTAGCTGATGCACTGAGCCGCAAACCTGTTTCTCTTCGAGTGTTCAAAGTGCTTACATCCCAATCCATCATTCAACGAGAACTGATCCACGAAGGGATTGAAGTATGGTCACAATGAGTCCAAGGGAAATTATACGTGATGGAACTAACTTCGTCATTAGTCGAGGAAATCTAATCTAAGTAGTTGGATGACTCTCTGATTCTTCGATTATGTAACGAAGTGAACAGAGGGAACGCCCTAGGATTCGTGATACAAGATGATGGAGTTCTGAGATTTCAGATTCAACTGTGTGTTCCCGATGACGATGTTTTGAGGCATACAATTCTGAAGGAAGCTCACAGCGCACTCTATTCTATTCACTCGGGCAACAGTAAGATGTATAAGGACCTAAAACAAAATTTCTGGTGGGGAAATATGAAGAAGGATGTAGTGGAATATGTTTCGAAATGCTTAACCTGTCAGCAGGTTAAGATTGAACATCAGCGGCCTGCCGGGATGTTAAAGCCCGATTCCTGAGTGGAAGTGGGAGGATATATCGATGGAATTCATCACTAATATGCCGAGGACCAAGACGGGAATGAACATGATTTGGTTTATAATTGATTGACTAATCAAGTCGGCTCATTTCCTGGGTATTAAAGACACTTGGGGACCCGAGAAATGAGCACGAGTGTTTATTACAGAGATAGTCCGATTGTATGGAACACCGAAGACCTTTATTTCGGATCGAGATGGTCGCTTCGTGTCGCATTTTTGGAAGGCAGTTCACAAGGCCTTGGGAACCGAGCTGAACTTTAGCACAACCTATCATCCTCAGACGGACAGTCAGTCCGAAAGGATTATACAGACAGTAGAGGATATGCTTAGAGCTTGTGCCTTAGATTGGTCAACCGATTGGGAGGTCCATTTACCATTGATTTAATTCACCTATAACAATAGTTGGCATGCTTCCATTAAGATGGCACCATTTGAAGCATTGTACGGGAGAAGATGCCAATCGGGACGGAACCAGAATTGATAGTTCAGACTCAAGAGAAGGTAGCCCTGATTCATGAAAGGCTATGGACTGCCCAGAGACGACAGAAGTCTTATGCAGATGTGCGTCGTCGCCCGTTGGAGTTTGAGATTGGGGACCTTGTCCTACTCGGGGAATTTTCCATTTTGGGAGGAAAGGAAAGCTGAGTTTGAGATATATCGGACCATTTGAAATCCTCGAAAGAGTTGGGGAGTTGGCGTACAGGTTGGTCTTAACACCATCACTGAGTCACGTTCATAATGTATTCCACGTATCCCAATTGCGGAAATATATATCGGATCCCAGTCATATCATTGATTTCGGCGAGATTGAAGTGGCTAATGATGGCTCGTTTGAAGAAAAGCCAATCAATATACTTGAGAGTCAAGTCAAGCAATTGAGGAATAAATCAATCTCCTTGGTTAGAGTTCAGTGGTCTCGACATGGAGTCGAAGAAGCACCTTGGGAGACGGAAGATAGTATGAGGTCGAAATACCCGGAATTATTTCGTTTCAAGTTTTGGGCCGAAACTTCTTTTTAGAAGGGTAGTATGTAATGCCCGGATACTTAATGTGTAATTATCCCGTATTCGATCTTGTAAGATTCGACTTTGTGACGTATTAATCGATGATTGGTTTCTCGTATTCGTATCCCTACATCTATGTATTTTTCCTTGCATGCATGCATAGTTCTGTACGTGACAACGTATGCTAAATAATGATCATAGCGTACGCTATGAATGCAATATTATGTACGTTAGCTATTGAGCTTAACGTACGTAAGCTCAGTCAACTCAAGATCCGACAAGAGTCGGCGTGTGTGGGCCAGGGGAGATTCGTGGGAGGATCCGCATGAACCTGGACAATTTTCCAGCTAAGCAAGTCAACGGGTTTACGTAACGTACACTAGGATCTTAGATATTACGTACCTAAGGCCTGTGTAATAACGTATGTAAGCCAATACCAGAAACAGTCCAGTGAACTCTGGCCAGATGTTAACGTACGCTAATGTTCGAGTATAGCGTACGCTAATACTGTTACGTACGCAATGGACTTTGGGTAACGTACGTAATGGTTTAAAATCTATTTATAGGATTCGACCCCCATTTCATTTCTAACTCTTACCTTGGCCGATTTTTATGTTCTTGAGATTATCCCTCACCTCATATCCCTCATAGCATCATCTTAATCCGATTTTGGGGAGCTTAGACCTTGGGGATTGGTGATCAAGCTTCCAGTGAAGAGTTTCTTCAATATTTTCATTGTTCTTCCATCTTTTTGAGGTATGTTAACTCTACACCAAGATGGGGACCATGTTCTTAGTTATATTATGAACTTTTCCGAGAGATTATTGAGCTTATTATGTCGTAATGAATCCAACACCATATTTAGGAGGATTGTTTTGATTGAATTAAGGTTTCCAAGGTGAATAGTTGGGCCATAATCTTTACCAACCTCAAGAATGGAAATTTCTGAGATGAACACACCTTGTTGATGCTTTCGTAACACTCCTTTTATGACATAGTGTTGAGTATTACCCATGTGATAGATAAATTCATAAAGTTAAAACGTAAAGTGTGTTCAATTATAATTCTTGTCTTGGATGAACTAGATGTTAATATTCTTGGATGATTAGAACCATGAAAGGGTATTTGGAACAATCATTTTGAATGAAGAATTGGATAAGAAGAATTACCCGCAGAAGAACTAGAATCGTAGAGTTGAATTAACCTAGAACTAGATTGAACATAATCATCTCGTTATTTATCATTGTAGCAACCAAACCAAGCATTCGAGTTAATAATCGAAATTAGAGTATGGAACATGGTTTATAATGATATGATGAATGTCTTTGGAATTGTAGACACCGACTTTGTGTTCCGTTACGATCTCTTGATTTCGTACGCCATTTTCCAACTTAGTACTCGTCGAAAAAATAGGACTGAGAACCGATTGTCCGTTATTGATAACTCGATTATAACTTAAGGAATTCGGTACTCGTGCGTTAGTTTCGGGAGGTTTATTGAACCGATTATTCCGGAAGAACATGCGCAGCATTTGCGGATTGTATTGGAACTTTTGAGAAACGAACAATTGTACGCCAAACTTTCTAAGTGTGAATTCTGGCTAAAGGAAGTAATGTTCCTCGGCCATGTAGTGTCAGCTGAAGGAGTCCGAGTAGATCCTCAGAAGATCGAAGCAACTTTGAATTGGGAGCCTCCAAAGAACGTGAAAGAGGTCCGAAGCTTCTTGGTACTTGCTGGATACTATCGTCGATTCGTGGAAGGGTTTTCTAAAATCTCCCGCCCACTTACTCGACTCCTGCAGAAAACTCAAAAGTTTGAGTGGAATGAATTGTGTCAGATTAGCTTTGATGAATTGAAGAAGAGATTGACGACGGCACCGATTCTATCACTTCCGCAGGGAACTGGAGGATTCATAGTTTACAGTGATGCTTCGAACCAAGGACTTGGGTGCGTGTTGATGCAGAATGATAAGGTGATCGCTTATGCGTCGCGACAACTGAAACCTTATGAAGTGAATTACCCGACACATGATTTGGAGCTAGCAGCAGTGGTTTTTGCCTTGAAGATCTGGAGGCATTATCTGTACGGGACTCACTGTCAGATCTTTATGGATCATAAGAGTCTCAAGTACATATTTAGTCAAAAAGAGTTGAACATGCGGCAAAGAAGATGGTTAGAGCTGATCAAGGACTATGACTTGGAGATTTTGTATCATCCAGGCAAAGCAAATGTAGTGGCCGATGCACTTAGCCGCAAGCCTGTTTCTATTCAGATGCTGGAGATGCTGACCTCCCAACTTAGCCTTCAACGAGAGATGATTCGTGAAGGAGTTGTAGTGTGGTTACAAAGAGTCCAAGGACAACTGTGCGTGATAGAATTAACTTCGTCATTAACCGAAGAAATCAAATCTAGACAGACGGATGATCCTTTGATGATTCGGTTACGTGATGAAGTAATCAAGGGAAAGGCCCCCGGATTCCTAATTCATGATGATGGAGTTTTGAGATTCCAGAACCGACTCTGCGTTCCTGATATCGATGTTCTGAAACAGACGATTATGAAGGAAGCTCACAGTTCGCCCTATTCTATCCACCCGGGCACCAGTAAAATGTATAAGGACTTGAAGCAGAATTTCTGGTGGGGCAACATGAAGAGGGATGTAGCGGACTATGTTTCGAAGTGCTTGACTTGTCAGCAGGTTAAGATCGAGCATCAACGGCCTGCTGGAATGTTGAAGCCGCTCCCAATTCCTGAATGGAAGTGGGAGGACATATCGATGGATTTTATCACTAATATGCCGAGAACCAAGACAGGAATGAACATGATTTGGGTGATAGTTGTTCGTTTAACCAAATCAGCTCATTTTCTAGGTATTAAGGATACGTGGGGACCATAGAGGTTGGCACGAGTATTTATTTCGGAGATAGTTCGATTGCATGGTACGCCGAAGACCATTGTTTCTGATCGAGACGGTCGTTTTGTGTCTCACTTTTGGAAAGCAGTTCATAAAGCCTTGGGGACGGAATTGAACTTGATCTGACTTATCACCGCGGTGACGGACAATCTGAGAGAACTATACAAACGGTGGAAGACATGCTAAGGGCATGTGCCTTAGATTGGTCAAACGATTGGGAAGTTCATCTACCGTTGATTGAATTTACCTACAACAATAGTTGGAATGCTTCCATTAAGATGGCACCGTTTGAGGCATTATACGGAAGGAGATGCAGATCGCCCCTATGCTGGGACGATTCATCGGACTTGATCGGAACAGAACCAGAGTTGATCGAGCAGACTCGAGAGAAGATAGCCTTGATTCGTGAAAGGCTGTTAACTGCCCAGAGTCGCCAGAAATCCTATGCGGACGTACGCCGCCGCCCATTAGAATTCAGTACTGGGGACCACGTACTTTTGAAGGTTTCTCCTACTTGGGGAATCTTTCGTTTCGGAAGGAAAGGAAAGTTGAGTCCTAGATATATAGGACCATTTGAGATCCTCGAGAGAGTTGGGGAGTTGGCATACAGATTGGCATTGCCGCCGTCATTGTGCCATGTTCATAACGTGTTCCACGTATCCCAGTTACGGAGGTATATACCAGATCCCAGTCATATCATTGATTTCGGCGAGATCGAAGTCGAGCAGGATGGAACGTTTGAAGAAAGACCGGTTAAGATACTCGAGAGTCGAGTTAAGCAGCTGAGGAACAAACCAATCATTTTGGTCAAAGTTCAGTGGTCACGTCACGGAATGGAAGAAGCCACCTGGGAAACGGAAGCTGATATGAAGTCTAGATGTCCCGAGTTATTTTCGTCTTGAGTTTCGGGACGAAACTCCTTTTAGTAGGAGAGTATGTAATATCCGAATTTATTACGGTGTATTTCATCTGTATTCAAACCCTGTATTATTCGGATTGGTGATTTTGATTATTGGAGTATGATATTTCGTGCATTGATATCATTGTACATAAGTATAGAAACTTGCAAAATTGCTCAAGCAACCTCGTGATAGCGCACGCTAAGAATGTATCTTAACGCGCGCTATCGGGCCATTATTAGCGCACGCTATGAAGATAGGAGTTGCATGCGCTAAGAACTCAATTATTGAGCGGGACAGCTAGCACATGCGCCAGCCGGGACATGGGTCCGGATAAGATTTCCGCGGACGCACCCGGACAATTCTGAAGTCAACCATTATTAGCGCACGCTAGGAAAGCTTAGTAGCGTGCGCTAACTTGTTAAAATGCAGAATATTATAAATGGGACAACAACCCGTTTTGGCTTACATTTCCTTCGTCTATACTTCATTCTTGAGAGTCCAGAGAGCAAGAATCTCCCTTCTAAACACTTAGAACATATATTAGTGATCATTGAATATTGAGTATCACTTGTGAGTGATCATTGAAGAGAAGTAACACCTTGGAGTGGCACATAACCAACCGGAGTCGGATTATACCTTGTGGTTCAGTGATTTCGGCATATTAAGGTATGTTCAACCTATCACCAGTCTTAGATTTGGATTTCCAATGGATATGATGATCATGTTAACGAGATATTGAATTTCATTAGTGAATTATTCAACAACATCATGTTTAGAAGATTGGAATGTCTACAATTACGATATTATTGTTGGAACCTTGAAGTTGGAATCCTAGTACTTCAAATGATGAGAGAAATATTCTGAAGTTAACAATCCATATGATTTATGTTATCTTTGTGATCATGATTTGGAAGAGATGTTATAAGAACTTAAAGGAAGAATCATCTTAGGAAATATTCTTTCGTATAAGTTGGAATTGTTAGTTCACCTCAAGATGAAGTCTGAATATGTATAATGATAGTAGAATCTAATACATCAACCGGAGATCACCAACTTCGCATGAGAATTGTAATCAAGATGGATTATGGTGTCATGATGATTATACGTATATTTGCATCTTGAAGTTGTTATTATCCTTGAGATCATTCATAAAGGTTATGAACATAACATGAAGACAGATAACAAACATCAAATCACTGAAGGATTCGCTTACTTCATCATCATTTGTGTAAATCTGTTGCCCTCCAGTGAACTGCCATGCACTATTAGCGTGCGCTAATCTACGAGAATTAATGTGCGCTATCGAGTACGTTTAGCGTACGCAACGTTTTGGACTTAGCGTGCGTTAAATCATCAGCCGAGTCAGTCGGCTCATCAGTGAGGCACTGACCACGCCGGGTTAGCGTACGCTAGGCGGTGTGTACTGCATACGCTAACGAGTAGCATTAACGTACGCTACATATGATTCGTAGCGTGCGTTAATCTATCGAACGGTGCATATTAAGGACTTCCTACCGTAATTGTTGAATTGTTAGGCGTTAAATGCGGCACAAAATGAATTCTGTACTATTTCTTTTGTTAAGGTTCGAGCTTAACACGTGATTGATCGAAGGGGACGACCTTCGAGTATTTTGATATTCGTGGAAGTTTATTCTTGTCAACAAACCGAGGCAAGTACTCTAATTAGAATTGTTTATATTATGACAATTATGAGGTGATTGTATCGTGTAAATATGTTGTGAATATATGTCCACCATGCGTTGATCCGACGGGAATCATCATGGGAATATTTAGGCGTGTGTCTTTGGATCGTTGGACGGTAGTTCCACCATGTGTTGGTCCGACGGGATCATCATGGGAATCTATAGGTGTGTCTATTGGATCGTTGGAATACTATATGTATGTTGAAACTGTTATGATATGATATGTGTTGTGGATATTCTCGTTGGAGAAACTTGTTATGATATAATTGTTGATTATATCACTGTTGTATGATTATTGTACTTGTACTAGCATCGTTGTGCTAACCCCTTCGGGGTGAACATTTGTGTATGTTCGGGATCCAGAGAGCGGGAAACAACCCTTTGGAGATGCATGACGGCGAGGGTGCAGTGATGTTTCGGCCGGGTTTCTTATATTTGTTGGTTATTTCATTAAGTACTCGATCGTTGTCGATTTATAACGTTTGGATTTTGATGATGTAATAATAACCCTTCATGGGATATTTGTAATTTCGGTTTTGAACGATCGGTTGAATTTTATTTGACAATTTCATAAAGCGGTATCTTATTGTCATTTCTTTTATTCACCCTTGTAAATTCTTATGTAAAGGATTTACAGTATGTAATATTCTGAATATATCGTGGGTGTTACGAGGAGATGGTAGGTAATTGGACGAGTCATCTAGAAGGAATCGAATGAGTTCGGTTGGTTTTGGACTCGTGAGTCCAAGCAGATAAACTCAATTCCGTTCCAATGTATTTATATTAATTAATTAATCCAAGTAATTAATCATATCAAATACAATATAATATAATTAACTTCTCCACGAAATAATTATATTTATGAATTAAATTAATCACCCAGTATTATATTTAATTCATTAGACCGTAAATTAATTTATCCAATAAATTAATTTAGACATCCAATGTCCCTAAATTAATTAGACATCCAATGTCTAATAAATTAGATATCTAACATCTAATATTTATAAAGAGAGAATAAGCTCGATTCATTCCGTCGTCAATCCTATTGTGTGACTCGGTAGGTCCGTCTCAGTTAGCAATGGGAGGAACCAAAGAGTAGTATCACCACCTAGCCAGCCTGGCGGCCTACCATATACCGCAACTGAGAACGAATGATTGGGATCATTCAAAAACAATTCTGTCGTGAATACCAGTATATGTATAAACCCTTCTTTCAAATGTCCCGATCAAGTTATAGGGTCACGATCAGTCAAACCCTATCTGTACATGACGCTATGCAGAAGTTAATGCAAATCAAGATCATCTAGCTCTCGTGTATCCAATGCTTTGGCCAAAGACATATGATCTCATCTGCCAATAACCGTATAGGACATATAACCCATTCACTAACAGGAGAAAGAATTCTATCTTGGCATTTAGTAGGACCTGTCACTTGCCTGTCAAGATGCACGTCTAGGTTGACCCTCACCTTCCGGTTTTCTGGATCAAACTACTCTAATGAAAATCTTAACGTCACAAGCACATCCCGACCAAATCCTCAAGTCGAAGATTCACGAATACCTATCACAATCTTTTGATTCCATCATTGAGGTGAAATCCATGTGACGAATCGAGGGTGAGTTGGTTCGAGTATACTAATCTAATTAGCATACCTATAACGTGTGCTCCTACTAACCATTAGTGTTCGAGAGGCACTTTCCAAGTCAAAGAACACGTCATATAAGTCTTCACATAAACTTAACGCCCAGTCAAGTTTCATCAACTTGCGAACGATTAAGTATTTGAGCGAGAAACCTTTCCAGTGCTAATCCCCTTATCCAATAATAATGGAATATTTTGCTCTCAAATACACGGACTAGTTTCTATATATATTTACGAGCCAGGAATACCAGTGACTTCTAGTAAATAAAGAAACATACAATTGCCTTTTGATAATGATTTACATAATAACAAGTACAATGCCCTCGCACAACATCCTCTGAGTGGCATTCGAGGGCATACTCCTAACAGATATTTCAGGAGGGTCCTCTTGAGGCCTCAAAATTTTTCGCAAGGTGTGATCCCAACGAACCTAGTATGTTAGCTATTCATTGAAGGATCCCGTTGAGGACTATGGATTATCCGTGTGTCTGCGTTCAGCAGACTGGTAGGTATGAAGTTCTAAAATTCTTGGGAGGTTCCTTTCGAGGCCTCAGACAAATGCATGATATGCCTTGGCGGATTTTATAAGTTTACACATCTTAGGGGGTCCCTTTGAGGCCACAAGAGGAATCATGATATGTGTTAGTGAAGGCCACATGTTAGGTGTTATCAAATGCGTAGGATAGTTGATTGGAGAATTGAGTTCTCATTATTATACAATCTGAATATGCGGATATATATGCGATTGAACTATGATTGTGTAATTTGTACTTATGAGTTGTGATGATATTTAGAGGATTTTGGTATTGTTTGAGATACATTGGAAATATTTTTATTGGAGTTCATTTTGTTATTTGAGAATACGAGATATGGAATATGGTAAAGATTGATTTAATATGTATTACCATAAGTTGGTAGGTTATGGAGGTGAGATTGCATTGATGGTACTCTTTACCTTGTGATTACAGAAATAATTATTTATGTTGATGTGATCGTTATTATTGTTGAGTAATATGATTGATTCCATCTAGGGCTCTATTTTTGGGTACTTGAGGATCAAGTTTGTAGTAGTCGTGAAAGAGATGAGATTCCGGGATGATACTGGCTCTGCGATGTGACTGGGAATCGCGTATTTTGTCGTTGCAAATTTATTTTTAAGGGTTGATTATTTTTGATGTGGAAGTGCATATTTATAAATGGTCTTCAATTTTTTTATAAACTTGGGAATATCTTGAAAAACGTTTCTCTAAACTATTTTTCGGGACGTGCAAGCAGTGGCTTAATATACACCTTGAAATTATTTGAGTTTTGGCATTTTAAAATAAAATTTTATGATGATATTTGGAAAATGGATTTTGGAAAGCCTTTGAGTAATTTGAAGGATATTAACGTGATTAACCTTTTGACATGTTTGAAATGATTGTGAAAATAATTTCAGCCAGGTGGGTTCCAATGCAGTCCCCAGAGAGCTATAATATTCCCGGATGGTTTTGAGGGTGTTATAGAAGATGGTATCGAAAAATGTGTTTTCTGATACCCGGGCATGTGTGTAATGTAACTCTACATGTGTGATAGTAGCATGATATTTTAAAAAGTGATTTTTTGCTGTTGAGTCAAATTGATTTTTTTAAGTGTAGTATTTTTTAGTGATCTCTTACTAATGTTTTGGATTTTGGTATTGAACTTGCGTCCAATGTGAATGAAGGCAAAGACAGTGTATGCCCGTGTAATATTCGTGTAATGAGTAACTTCTTGTGAGAAGTGTATGCGGCGATACATGCATGTGTCACAGAGCAGCTTCTGTCGCGTTTCTAAGCAAAGGATACATGAAATCCCAAATTCAATACTGAACTGAGAAATACCGAAAAACTAATTTCAGAGGTACCAAAATTCTTATGATATTTTGAAATTTGTATAAATTTCCATAATTGCAGTATTGGCATATGCTAGTATCATGAGAGATCACCGACTTCACGAACCTGCAAGTGTATTGTTTCAATTATTCGATTGTGGTCAGGATTGCATGATGTCAGATATTTTGGGTTAAGTTGTTATTTATGATAGGTTCGCATCATTTCAGGGACGAACTTTAATTTAAGTGGGGAAGTATGTAATATGCAAAATTTTCAATATGATTTTTTCACTTTATTTAATTCGAAATGTGTTAGACAAAGATGTAATTTATGCAGTATGGATAAAATAATTTGAGGTCATGATGACTATACTAATATAATTCTCCTAGTTGTTCGGCAGTGATATTTGAGGATATTGTGTATCAGGTACATAGTGATGTTAATATCATGTATAACAAGTGAGAATAGTATCGGTATAAGTATACATAATATTGATGGCGAGACATCGAACAATTGGAGTTTTGGACATTTCCATCATCAGACCAGTTACAGAAGTAAGAATGTTTTGGTATGGCAATATGATTGAGGGTTATGACCGTATTAGGTGGTTTTATACGACTGTACCTGGCGCTAGTCATAAGGAGGAATTTCGTAGAGAAGGCACTACGGTCTTAAGGATTTTCATGTTACGGTCGTAAGCAGGACTTGGATATTTGGGGATATTTTATGTATGTTGGTTATGGGCGTAATCAGGATAAATTACGGCTGTATAAGTGGGATTTACTCTCGTATGGGCCTTTAGGTACTACCATATGTCCACTAACTTGGAGTTGAGTGGATGCTAGTTGGATAGTGTATGACCATGTGCTTAGTAGTTACAACCGTATGGGCAGATAATTACGATCATAAGAATCTTGGTTACGGCTGTAACACATGACAACATACATAGTAGCACCTCGGGATTTTTTTGCTCATTCCTCTTTTTTTCATTTTCATCCGATAGAGAGAGAGTCTTGGAGAGTTTTAGAATTGCAAACACTTGTGTGTTCGTGGAATTCATCTCTATAATGACTATGAAGATTGGGAAGTGACTAAAAACGGACTGAACTGTGAGATTAGATTCGATTCTCTAATAGGTAATTATTTTTAAACTTCAAATTCATTTTGAATGGAATATTGTTCTTGAGGTTATAATCGTGATTAATATGAGTTTATATGTATGATTATGAGATGGATATGACTATTCATATGGTATTGGATTATTGAAGTGTTGATTGGTGCTTTATGAATCCGTTGTAAAGGAAGATGATGATATGTGGATATTTATATTACGAAATATATTAGATGATATTGTTTTGATGATTATGATGGTGATGTTAGTCGAACATGGTTATGGATTAGTTTGTGTTCTTGAAGAATATCTTGGAGTATAGGCCATGTTAATATTATTATGTCATAAGGTACTAGTATTTTGGATATGCACATGGATTTTTGATGTCTACAAGACAAGTATGTTGATTGAAATTTGATTTTATAGTCTAATGCGGGTAATGATTGTATTATGATTATGCATTCATAGTTGATTGAAATGAGTTGTTCGATTTTGTATCTAATCGAGGTATTGTTGAACCATACAAGGTTGTTGTTCGTTTATTCGAGACCACTGTTGATTTTTATCGAATTTGTTTTTAATTGATTATTACATTAGGTTGTGCTAATTGATCATTGATTAGAAGTTTTGCGGTTGAGTTAGAGGAATTCATGAATTCTTTTAGTCGGAGTTCAGGAGCTCATATAGGAAGGCAATGAGATTCGTAAATGCTTCACTATCGTTGGACGGTATGGAGGCAAGTTTTATATTTGTTCAGTTTATAATTCTTAATGAATGACTTTGTTCTCATTCAATTTGTAATTCATATAGCAAAGATTGTAAATGTGAATTTCGAGATTTGGTTTGTATATTATATTATGGTTTTGGGTTTAAATCATATTATATACGATTTACGTCCGCTATTGGTATACTTGAATATTGAGTATACAGTTTAATGAAGATGAGAATACGAGTTATCTAACAATCTACGATATTTTGAATCTTCAAGCATCAAAGATAATCATCAGTGATGGTGTTGATGTCGAGATTTCTCTCATTGGAATTGAGGTTAGTTTACCGGAAATCTTACCTCGCTATATGTGTTACAAATTGTTGAATTGTGTTTAAATATTTATGAGTATTTTTTGTACTTGGTAAATATTTTTGGTATTTTGGGAGGGACCCGTTGAGGCCTCAGAATTGTTAGCATGGTATGCGTCTAAGGAATTTAGCGTGTTCATATTTGGGGGCGGGGGGGCATTGCGGCCCTCAGAATTATTTGATTGGTATGTGGCCATTGGACTTAGTATCTTAGCATTCACGGAAGGTCCCGTTAGGCGGATTAGTATATAAGAAGTTGTACATATCTTGGTACATAATTGCAAATTCTATAAGTTTACACATCTTGAGAGGGTTTCTTCGAAGCCTCTAGAGGATCCATGAGATGCGTTAGCGAAGGCCACGTGTCAGGTGTTATCCTATGTCTGGGATAACCAATTATAGAATTGAGTTCTCATTTTATGGTTACATCATCTGAATATGCTGATACATATGAGATTGGACTATGATTATGTATTTTGTACTTTTGAGTCGTGATTATATTTTGAGTATTTTGATATCAATTGAGATACAATATATATATATATATATGTATTCAATTTCATCTCATCATTCGAGAAAACAAGACGTGGAATATGGTAATGATTGCTTTGATATAGATTACCACAGGTTGGTAAGGTTACGAAGGTGAAATTGTACTGGTGGTATTCCTTACATTGTGATTAAATTAATATATGATGATTAATATTGATGTGATCGTTATTGTTGTTGAGTATTATGGTTGATCCCATCGCAAGCTTTATTATTAGGTACTTGAGGATCGAGTTTGTACTGGTCGTGAAGGAGATAGTCTCGAATGATACTAGTTATGCCATGTGACTCGGAATTGAGTATTTTAACTACTGTAATTTTCCGCTGCCAATATATTTTTAACAGTTGATTATTTACACAAAGCGAGTGCGTATTTATAAATGCTATTTTGGTGTTTGGTGATCTTGGATATATTAGGGATAACTGATTTCCTAAATTATTATTGTCAAGATGTGTAATTAGTAGCTTAACATACAGTCTGTTTGAGGTTTGGCATTTTGGCCTAGTACTTTCAAATGGGACTTTATGAAGGTAATTGGAAAAGATGGATTTTGGAAAGTTTTTGAGTAATTTGCAAGAAATTACCGTCATTAGCCTTTTAATATGTTTAAAATGATTGTGAAAATGATTTTCAGCCATGTGGATTCAAGTGCGGGGCCCACGGCACTGTAATATCCCTACATAGTTTTGGGGGTGTGACACACAACCCTATAGTTTGGGTTCATTATATGTACTTGATGGTTTTTGGTTGTCTTCTAGTGTGACTCTTTTGGTTCGACTTGATATCACACACAAACTCCAACAACATATATGATGTCGGACCAGCTTGCTGTTATATACAAGAGTGATCCTATTACCTTCTTGTAGATCATTCGATCAATGGGTTTACCAATCTTATTTTGGTATATCGTGATGGACGTGCTCACTAGAGTGACTCAAGTTTTGTGAGCAACTACTAGGTGTACTTGTCTTGGATTATGAATGTCCATGTAGGTAGTTGCTTCTCCTACAAACCTATAAACAAAATAAGTTCTCCAATCAATCCTTATTTCAAATTTACTTTACATAGGATGAGAGAATGTCTTGCACATATCAGGATCAGTAGAACCAAAGTTAATATTATCCACATATATGTACCATCATGAGATTGTTGTCTTCATGTATGTTGAAGAGAGTCTTGTCTAATGCACTTTTTTCGAATCCACTATGGAGAATGTACACCCCCAATCCGCTCAGGGATATTACACGCCGTAGATCCTTTCCTCAAGGATCTATCAGACTGGTAACAACGTAGAACAACTCGACAATGCCTTTAAGGCTAAAAAGACTCAGTAGACCGATTTGGCCTTTCAATAAATACATACAACTCAAACATAACACATGCCCACGCAGGGGTCGAGTACAACACACTCCCGTTCAACGAGAAAATAATACTGCAGCGGAAAATAAAATACAACTAAACCAATACGACATCAACGGGTCCTCGTGTGATTAGTATCGTTCATCTTTCATCATCCTTCATGCCGAACCTGTGCTATGCTCCAAAACCTGAATGCAAAAATAGACATACACCCCCCGAATACTCGGGGGTTAGCAAAACTCCACTGTTTTGCTAGTGCAAGAACAAAGTGAAAAAATACGAGTCATACAATTCACATTCCACGAATAATAATAACCAGGAATCCTCAAAAAAGCCAAACAAAACAAAAAGTACTTCCCGAGGCAAGAGTTTGAGAAAAATATTCCAAAACCGAAAGATCACCAATCAATGGAAATAATTTATAAAACAGTTTAGAATGCCATCGAGAGTTTTAATAGAAAAACAATTTAGGATTATCAAATCCCACTTTACAAAATCCAAAAGACGAAAGGGGTCACCGCCCCAAAGGTTTACTTTCCATAAAATGACCTTTACAAAACGTTGGGATTTTAGCCCCAAATCCGTAAAAATGACCTTTACAAAACCTTTGGGATTTTAGCCCCAAATCTCATCAACTCACAGTACACGAGAACGACAACAAGGTTCATCTTCCAACATCAAAATCCACAACCCAAGGTTTAAACTCAGACGACAAATACTCTAGTGCCATCCTAGCCAAGTAAGCTAAACGAACAACTTACCTCTTACACACTTAGTCGATGCATGCAATCATGAAAACCGTTCAAAATACTCGTTTCTGGAAACGCCAATAATCCAAATCACATTGTGAAATGCACCACAATTAACCGTGGATCCACCACTCCGTGGACCCCTACCGAGACCCCGTCGGATCTAACCCATAGTGGTTAAAAGCAAGCTCGCGGATCCACCCCTCCGTGGACCCCTATCGAGACCCCGTCGGATCTAACCCATAGTGAGCATACACACACACACGTTACTCATGCAATACTAATATGCTAAGAATGTAAGTTCATTAAGAATACTCACTAGAGATGGCCACTAATCCGACACCATTATCAAACTCTTCAAGACACAACAACACAATCAACACGGAATACATGATTCCATAACTTTAAACAACAGGGGTATCACCAAAGCCCTCAACGTTCAAAACAATCAAATCATAACAATTCCCCAAAACACACCGTTCGCAAAACACACACACATTTTTAAAAAGAGCCCCTTAACGAGGCCAAAATGAATCTCTTGGAAAATCATTTCAAATAACCAAACAAACACACCAAGACAACCACCGATCATCATATCCACAAAACGAGAAATGTATGGACAAGGTACTTGCCTCGAATAAGAACAACGCGGAGAATCGACCGAAGTAGGTTGGCACGAACCGACTACGAACCCGCCGACTCCACCGAACGCCAACTCGCGATAATAAACTACGAAGGACAATAACAACAATGAAATGAATTCCATAGCACGACTCAAACCCGTTGAATTCAAAGAACAAATGACAAAAGTTCAAGTGTTTCCCCCAAAACGGCCAAGAACACGATTCGTCCCGACAAAACACGAAAACGAAATTCCAAGTCGAAATATGGATATACAATCCATAGAATATGTTTAACAACATCATTTAACCACAATCGATCCATCAAAAATGGATGGAAAAACGAGATCGAGAACAAATCCCCCAAAAAGTCGATTCGAAGGAAATCAAGAAATATACTTCGATTCGACGAAGAACAATGGATTAAATGATGTTAAACACAAGAATACTACCAAGATTAATCATACCCATAATGAATTAATCAATAATACGGAACGAATCGGACAAAAACGCAAAACCCCCAAAATTCAAGAAACTAGGGTTCTAAGAAGAGATTACCTTGATTCGCTGGATCAAAGGATGATATAGGATGATCAATCAATGATATGAACTCAAGAACTTCGTGGATTTGTTGTTAAAATTAGTCCATAGTCCAAGAATCATCTTAAAAATAAGATTGAGCTTAGGTCTTTACGCATATAAATTTAAATTAATGATATTTACATAATTATTATATTTGCTTAAATATATTAATTATCATCAATAATGATATTAGATTAATATCATATCTAAATATTATTATTACATAAATTAAATATAAATAAAGTTAATTACATACCTTTAGAATTTAAGGATGATGTACCAATATATCGAGTCCGGCTGCGAAATTGGATTAAATCGGTAGAGCTCCTGCTGATAACGTGTTGTAAAATCGGATATTTTATCACTTCACAATGTATATATTATATATATATATATATCACTAGTACAAAAATAACTTTAGGTAACACCATGCAGGTAACACTTTTGATAATTGAAATTGGAGAGTGCATAGGTAACACATAGGTAACATATTTTTGTGTTACTTAGTTTAGGTAACACTCACGGTAACACTTTCAAAATAAGTAACACTTTCAGGTAACACTTTTTTGTGTTACATAGTTTAGGTATCACTCCAAGTAACACTTTCAAAATAGGTAACACTTTTAGGTAACATTTTTTGTGTGTTACATAATTTAAGTAACACTTATGTAACACTAGAGAGTATGTATAATTATTTGAAGTTATATTATCACTTTTTTGAGTTACAATAATATTATTGTTAAGTACACATTAACAATATATAACAATAAGGATATATATATATATATATATATTAAAATTTGATTTATCTTAGATATCACTAAATGTAACAAATTAAAAATATAAAACGTTTAAAATATAACACAATGCCTCCTAGTATTTTACGGTTGATGATTAATTAAATATTATTAAATGAAATATGGTCGGTGCGGTTATATCCAAAATTTCAAACTTTAAATTAGATAATGCAAAATAAAATCGGGTTTACAAAAATTTCATACAAACTGATCCATATTAGAAAAAAACATTGAACTAAACTATTCAAAATTCATTGATTTTGTTCGGTTTTTGATTTCGGATCTGTTTTGCTCACTGCTCGACGACAATATCATCATTATCAATATATTTTATAAAAGAAAACAATTCATACTATCAAAATATCCTACGTGGCACCCTCTCAATCTGCCATTCTTATTTATCTTTCTTCTAGAATTTTTATGTATTAATAATATATTAGTAATTGTAACCTTCCATCTCATATGGTCTTTCTATTGAACTTCGCTAGTGGATTACCAATTAAATTTTCGATATCGACGATGTTTAAATGAAGTATATATTTTATTTGGTTTATTATAAAAATAGAGTGAGATAATTTTTATAAACATATTTTCCTCTCTTTTGTTGTACAAATTTTTATACTTTAATAAATAAATTGTGTAGTAATTTATTTCTATTTAAAATTTATAATTTCTTCTTAAAAAAAAGAACTTAACAAATATTAATAAAATAATTTATAATCTCTTCAATATACAAAATAAATGCCAAACTGAACCCCAAATTGAAACCCCTACCCACAAACCCACCCACCGCGCTGCTCGATGATTCTTCTTCGGCAAAACTCGCCGCCGTCCATCATTCACCACCTCCGCTTGTCCTCCTCCTCGGTACGTTCTCTCTCTCTGTTTCTCGCTTTCTCTCTTTCTCTATCTGAGCAGGTCTGACTCCCTTTCGCTTTTCCTCCGCTGTAGACAGAGTGCCTCCGTTGCCCCGCCCCACAGCCGTCGTCCCAACGTTCCGACGCCTCTGTCCTAAAGGTAAGCCCTCCTCCCTCTGTTTCCACTCTCTACCTGACCCTCTCTCTGACCTTCTTTCCCTTCTCTCTCAGCTGTGTCCATCCTCTCTCTTTCTCTCTCCCTCTCCTTGCCCGTTGCCTCTGCATCGTGTCCTTCTCTTCCTCCCCTTGCTGAAATTTTCTGCTACGAGGTTAGTATAATTGTATTGCTTTAAATTTTGGGGCGGTAGTCCTAGTCAATTAGAAACACTGGTTAACATAGCTGCATTGAGTCGAACATTTGGTAGTTAGGTTAAGATAGTGGTGTTATGCTGTTGAAATTTTGTTTGATTTAATTAATTAATGCATGCATTTGTTATTTTTTCTTATAATTTTTACAAGAATGAGTGATCATTCTTTCAATATGTTGCGTGTTGCGTCCTTTTGGGTTGTTGTGCATGTCATCACAACTAAAATCATATGCTTTTCGGGCGTGATGGCTATATCATTTGAGAATCAATTACGCTACATTTTTCAGTAATTTGTTGCAAAATGGTGCTTAGAAGCTCACTGCTTAGATGCTCTGGTCTCCACATCTTTTGCTTTTTTGTGGAATGGATATTTTCTTTGGCTGTCATCTCCTCTTATTTATATTAGCAATTTTTAACTCTTGATCTGTTAAATTCCATTGCAGATGACACATGAACAGAACTAGATTCGAAAAAATTTATCATTTTTGTAGCAGATCATGAGGAGGAACTTCATCAATCTCTTGGCAGGCATTGTATTCCTATCAAAGGCTTTTGTTTGATAATCATAAGTTTCTCTTCTCTTTGATTGTAAAACCTAGGGAATTCTGGTCTTTTGAAATGTCTCGATTTGTGAAGCGCATTTGGAGAATTCGCAAACACATTATATGGAAGAAGGTCGAAGAATAAGAGAGTGCCTCGAAAAGAAAAGTTACACCTCAATGGGTTTCAAGGTAAGGGCCTTCTGTCATTGCCTTTCAAGAGTTATATAGACTTCCATGTCATACCGCTGTTAATGTGAAATTTTCTCATTTTTCACAGATTTAGTAGATGTGTGACTGCTATGGTATCGTTATGAGATAATGCGAATTTATGATTTCCTTCAATACAGATTGCTAACTGCGGTATGAGAAAATTGAGGGTAATATATTTATTCGTGCTTTTTAAGGGTACTGTTAAACTTGTTTTCCAACCTGCCAAAGAAGGTTATGCCGATGCCTATTATATGATAAAAGATGGAGCTCTAAATGGAGTTAAGGCTATGTCTGGCTTAAATGTTATAACTGTGGTAAAACGGGGCATGTTCGATGTGATTGTTATGCACCTGTTGTAACCTGCTTCGAGTGTGGACAGGAAGGGCATCGTGCGACGTTTTGTGGAAATACGACTAGATCTATTGGTACTTTTACTCCTGCACCGGTTCCGAAGGATACAAGTGTGAACCAGACGCGGAAAAGTGGTTTCCAGCAGCAGAATATTGGGAAAAGAGAGGCATACAGTGCTGGGTCCATTCCTCCACGCCTTTACGAAATGAGGAGGTCAGACGATCAGAACACTGCTGTTGCATCAGGTACGATTCAGATCCTTTTGCAACCAGTTAGTGTATTATTCGATTCAGGAGCTACACATTCTTTTATATCATTGAACTGTGTTAATCGTTTGAAAATCTCGTCTTTATGTGATTGTGAGCCTTATGTTGTGGGATTACCGAGTGGAGAGACAATTGTGGGAACCCTAGAAACTAGAGATTTTCCAGTGTCTATAGGAGGGAGAGATTGGCTATCAAATCTTATTGTGGTCGACATCCATGGTGATGATTTAATTCTCGGAGACGATTGGCTTTATGGGGCTATTTTAAATTACCGGAAGAGAGTTATTTTGATCATTGCTGAGGATGGAACTGAACACTTATTCAAGGGATGGAGACCGGGAAGCTCAGGAAAATTGATCAAAGCCATGAAGGCAGTGAAATTGCTGAAGCATGGTTGTCAAGGATTGTGGTGTTATGCCATGAACAAAGAAGAAGGAGTAGAAATCTCATCTATCCCAGTTGTGAACGAATTCTCAGATGTATTCCCTGGCGAACTACCTGGGTTACCTCCGCTGAGAGAAGTAGAGTTTAATATCGAATTAGAGCCTGGAGCCGCTCCTATTTCTAGAGCACCATACCGTATGGTGCCAACCGAGATGTATGAACTAAAGAAGCAGCTGGAGGAATTATTGCAGAAGGGTTACATTCAACCTAGCGTTTCTCCTTGGGGAGCACCAGTTCTCTTTGTTCGGAAGAAAGATGGATCCCTCCGATTATGTATTGATTACAGGGAGCTAAACAAGGTGACGATCAAGAACAAGTATCCTATACCGCGGATCGACAATTTATTTGACCAACTGTAGGGGGCTAGAATATTCTCGAAGATTGACTTGCGATCAGGATACCATCAGTTGAGAATTAAGGAATCGATATACCGAAATTTGCTTTTAAATCCTGGTGCGGGCACTATGAATTTGTGGTGATGCCATTCGGACTTACCAATGCTCCAGATGTATTTATGCAATTGATGAATCGGGTGTTCTTAGAATACTTGGATAAATTCGTGGTCATTTTCATTGATGACATCTTGATCTATTCGAAAGACCCGAAAGAGCATGCAGAGCATTTGCGTATCGTTTTAAGTACTTTGAGGAATTAACAGCTGTATGCGAAACTTTCTAAATGCGAGTTCTGGCTTAAGGAAGTAACTTTCCTAGGGCATGTGATTTCAGTTGACAGAGTTCAGGTAGACCCGAAGAAAGTCGAAGCAATCTTGGAATGGGAATCTCCAAATAACGTGAAAGAAGTCCGAAGTTTCTTAGGACTTGCTGGATATTATCGCCGTTTTGTATAAGGATTTTTCAAAATTTCTCGTCCGCTGACTCAGCTGTTGCAGAAGACTTAGAAATTTGTGTGGAATGAGAAATGCCAGGCTAGTTTTGATGAACTTAAGAGAAGATTGACAACGGCACCTATACTAGAATTACTGGATGGAACGGATGGATTCATGGTATATAGCGATGCTTCAAATCAGGGTCTGGACTACGTGTTGATGCAAAAGGATAGGGTGATTGCCTATTCCTCTCGATATTTGAAACAATACGAAGTAAATTATCCAAGTCATGATTTGGAGTTAGCAGCTGTAGTCTTCGCCTTGAAAATCTGGCGACATTATTTGTCCGGTACTCATTGTCAGATCTTCATAGATCATAAGAGTCTCAAGCATATTTTCAGTGAGAAGGAATTAAATATGAGGCAGAGAAGGTGGCTGTAATTAATCAAGGATTACGACCTGGAGATTCTCTATCATCCAGGCAAAGCAAACGTGGTAGCTGATGCACTGAGCCGCAAACCTGTTTCTCTTCGAGTGTTCAAAGTGCTTACATCCCAAACCATCATTCAACGAGAACTGATCCATGAAGGGATTGAAGTATGGTAACAAGGAGTCCAATGGCAATTATACGTGATGTAACTAACTTCGTCATTAGTTGAGGAAATCAAATCTAAGCAGTTGGATGACTCTCTGATTCTTCGATTATGTAACGAAGTTAACAAAGGGAACGCCCCAGGATTCGTGATACAAGATGATGGAGTTATGAGATTTCAGAGTCGACTATGTGTTCCCGATGACGATGTTTTGAGGCAGACAATTCTGAAGGAAGCACACAGCGCGCCCTATTCTATTCACCCGGGCACCAGTAAGATGTATAAGGACCTAAAACAAAAATTCTGGTGGGGAAATATGAAGAAAGACGTAGTGGAATATGTTTCGAAATGCTTAACCTGTCAGCAGGTTAAGATTGAACATCAGCGGCCTTCTGGGATGTTAAAGCCACTTCCAATTCCTTAGTGGAAGTGAGAGGATATAATGATGGACTTCATCACCAATATGCTGAGGACCAAGATGGGAATGAACATGATTTGGTTTATAGTTGATCGACTAACCAAATCGGCTCATTTCCTGGATATTAAAGACACTTGGGGACCCGAGAAATTAGCACGAGTGTTTATTACAGAGAGAGTCCGATTGCATGGAACACCAAAGACCATTATTTTGGATCTAGATGGTCACTTCGTATCGCATTTTTGGAAGGCAGTTCACAAGGTCTTCGGAACCGAGCGGAATTTTAGCACAGCCTGTCATCCTCAGACGTACGGTCAGTCCGAAAGCACAATATAGAGAGTAGAGGATATGCTTAGAGCTTGTGCCTTAGATTGGTCAACCAATTGGGAGGTCCATTTACCATTGATTGAATTCACCTATAACAGTAGTTGGCATGCTTCCATTAAGATGGCACCATTTGAAGCATTGTACGGGAGAAGATGCCGATCGCCCCTGTGTTGGGATGATTCTTCCGACTTAATCGGGACGGAACCAGAATTGATAGTTCAGACTCAAGAGAAGGTAGCCCTGATTCGTGAAAGGCTATTGACTGCCCAGCGCTGACAGAAGTCTTATGCAGATGTGCGTCGTCGCCCGTTAGAGTTTGAGATTGGGGACAATGTCCTACTCGGGGAACTTTCCATTTTGGGAGGAAAGGAAAGCTGAGTTCGAGATATATCGGACCATTTGAAATCCTCAAAAGAGTTGGGGAGTTGGCGTACAGGATGGCCTTACCACCGTCAATGAGTCACGTTCATAATGTATTCCACGTATCCCAATTGCGGAAATATGTATCGGATCCCAGTCATATCATTGATTTCGGCGAGATTGAAGTGGCTAATGATGGCTCGTTCGAAGAAAAGCCAATCAAGATACTTGAGAGTCAAGTCAATCAAATGAGGAATAAATCAATCTCCTTGGTTAAAGTTCAGTGGTCTCGACATGGAGTCAAAGAAGCAACTTGGGAGACGGAAGATAGTATGAGGTCGAAATATCCGGAATTGTTTTCGTTTTAAGTTTCGGGCCGAAACTTATTTTTACAAGGGTAGTATGTAATGCCCGGATACTTAATGTGTATTTATCCCGTATTTGATCTTGTAAGATTCGACTTTGTGACATATTAATCGATGATTGGTTTCCCGTATTCGTATCCCTACATCTTTGTATTTTTCCTTGCATGCATGTATAGTTCTGCACGTGATAACGTACGCTAAATAATGATCATAGCGTATGCTATGAATGTAATATTACGTACGTTAGCTGTTGATCTTATCGTACGTAAGCTCAGTCAACTCGAGATCCGACAAGGGTCGGCGTGTGGGGGCCAGGGGAGATTCGAGGGAGGATCCGCATGAACCTGGACAATTTTCCAGCTAAGCAAGTCAACGGGTTTACGTACGCTAAATGGGATTTTTAACGTACGCTAGGATCTTAGATATTACGTACGTAAGGCCTGTGCAATAACGTACATAAGCCAATACCAGAAACATTCCAATGAACTCTGGCCACACGTTAACGTACGCTAATGTTCGAGTATAGCGTACGCTAATACTGTTACGTACGCAATGAACTTTGGGTTACGTACGTAATGGTTAAAATCTATTTATAGGACTCGACCCCCATTTCATTTATAACTCATACCTTGGCCGATTTTTGTGTTCTTGAGATTATCCCTCACCTCATCCCTCATATCATCATCTTAATCCGATTTTGGTGAGCTTAGACCTTGGGGATTGGTGATCAAGCTTCCGGTGAAGAGTTTCTTCAAGATTTTCATTGTTCTTCCATCTTTTTGAGGTATGTTAACTCTACACCAAGATGGGGACCATGTTCTTAGTTTATGAACTTTTCCCAGAGATTATTAAGCTTATTATGTCGTAAGGAATCTAACACCATGTTTAGGAGGATTGTTTTGATTGAATTAAGGTTTCCAAGGTGAATAGTTGAGCCATAATCTTTATCAACCTCAAGAATAGAAATTTTTGAGATGAACACACCTTGTTGATGATTTCGTAACACTCTTTTTATGAACATAGTGTTGAGGATTACCCCTGTGATAGATAAATTCGTAAAGTTAAAACGTAAAGTGTGTTCAATTATAATTCTTGCCTTGAATGAACTCCTCGTTATTCTTCTTGGATGATTAGAACCATGAAAGGGTATTTAGAACAATCATTTTGAATGAAGAATTGGATAAGAACAATTACTCGCGGAAGAACTAGAATCGTAGAGTTTAATTAACCTAGAACTAGATTGAACATGATTATCTCGTTATTTATCGTTGTAGAAACCGAACCAAGCATCCGAGTTAATAATCGAAATTAGACTATGGAACATGGGTTATAATGATATGATGAATGTCTTTGGAATTGTAGACACCGACTTTGTGTTCCGTTACGATCTCTTGATTTCGTATGCCTTTTTCCAACTTAGTACTCGTCGGAAAAATAGGATTGAGAACCGATTGTCCGTTATTGATAACTCGATTATAACTTAAGGCATTCGTTACTCGTGTGTTAGTTTCGGGAGGTTTATTGAATTCCTTGTTATTCCCTTGTACAAGGTGATCGATCGAGGGGTGGCGACCTTCGGACGTGTGACATTCTTGGGAGTATTAAATTCTAGCCATATTTGAGGCAAGTATCGTATTTTGTAATTGGTTTATATTGGAACTATTATCATGCATATGGTTTATTCATGTTGTTGAACATGAGATTATTTCCTCTGAATTGTCGTGGTATTCGTTATTGATATCTTGATTGTTCATGTCGATGAACATATCGATTTGCATATGTGTATGCATAATTGCATTGTTTATGTTGTAAATGATCCGATGGGGTCATGAGGATCTATGTTGAGGGCGCTGGATCGGATGTCCACCATGCGTTGGTCCGACGTGATCATCATGGGGATCTATACTGAGAGCGCTGGATCGCTGGATGGGTTTTCCACCATGCGTTGGTCCGACAGGATCATCATGGGGATCTATACTGAGAGCGCTGGATCGTTGGATTACCCTGTATTGTGTTGATGGAATCGTGAGGATTCGCATAGTTGGATTTCGATGACGGAAGTCCGTTTTGTATGTTTTTGATGCATTGTTGATTTATGTATCATTATACTTGTACTAGCATCGTTTGCTAACCCCTTCGGGGGTGGACATTTGTTTTGATGTTCAGGGAACCGAGGAGCGGGGAAGCAAGCACAGTACCGACATGACGATGAAGTGGCTCAGTGATGTGGATCATGTTGTCTTGTTTTCTGGTTATTTTTCAGTACTCGAGTACGCATATGTTGTTGACGATTTTGGGGATGGTTTGTAATAATGGACTCATTTGAAATGTTGAACTGGTTTTGAATTTAACCTTAATGACACTTTAGTATTATTTTCCGTATTTCTCAAATTAACCTTGTAAATTCTTATATACAGGATTTACGGTGCTGTAATTATTCCGAATATATCGGGGTGTTACACAATATGGTATTGGAGCTAAGATTCATGGATATCTAGGCAGTCGGGTTTAGTTGGGCCTGTTTACGTCATTCGATTTATAGGTCATTTGTAACATCACTGTACAGCCAGCGTCGTCATGTGGACCGTGGTTGTAAGTTTCCTAATCTCATATACTACCGTTCTATTTATTTCTGTTTTATGAATATTGACGGACTTTATTTTAGAAAATTTTGCCCTGGATATTGAGTAATTATGTTTACAGTATGTTGAGGGGAGGTCGTGGACGCGGACGCGGACGTGGACGCGGACGTGGTAATGCGAGACAGGAGGATTCAGCGACTACTCCAGAATTATCAGCTAGTCGAACCAACTCCCATTCTGGAGGACAACAATGATCAGTAAATGATAACGCAAATCCTAAAATGCCGGGGATGCTTCAGTAGATGGTCGCTCAGATGACCCAGTTCGCGCAGGTGGTTGACCGCATGCAGACCGCGATGGGCCAGCAGCGCAATGAGGATAATCGGGGAGACAAGTGGCTTACGGAGGTGGTCAAATTACACCCACCAAAATTTGACGGTTCAGCCGAGATGCCTACTTGGGATCACTGGCTGAAGGAGTTGGAAAAGATATTTGCGGTGATTAACTATCCCGATGACCGAAAGGTTCCTATTGCCCAGTATTTTTTGACTGGGGAGGCTTTTGACTGGTGGGAAGCTGTTCGACCTGAGAATCAAAATGCTGACTAGACGGAATTCAGATTAATGATGGAAGCACAATATTATCCTCGTCCCGTTATAGAGGCTAGAGTCCGAGAGTTTTTCTCCCCACAGAGTTCGGAGGCATCTGTGACATACATAATCAAGACTTTTAATCACCAGCTGGCTTGTGTGTGACACTTGGTCAGGACCGAGGTAGAGAATATTTTCCATTTCGACATGCGGATGAAACCCGAAATTCAGAAATATATGTCCGAATTTGAATGTACTACCTTGCGATAGTATCAGGATAAAGCATTGGCCTACGACATGAAAGAGGCAGCGGTGGAGAAATCAACGGAGTCAAAGAAGCATAAAGTGGGTGGCAGCTTCTCGGAGAACAAGAGTGGTGGGCCCCGCAAGGGCCAGTCTTTATTTCATTCATCTAGGAGACCTCCGCATCCTTCACGAGGCAGAAAGAAGTTCTGGACAGCATCAACAGTTTCAGACGCAGCGAAGAAATGTTATAACTGTGGTAAAACAGGGCATGTTCGACGTGATTGTCACTTACATGCTGTAACCTGCTTCGAGTGTGGACAGGAAGGGCATCGTGTGATGTTTTGTGGAAATGCGACTAGATCTATTGGTACACGCACTCCTGCACCGGTTCCGAAGGATACAAGTGTGAACCAGACGCAGCAAGGTGGTTCCCAGCAGCAGAATAGTGGGAAAAGAGAGGCATCCAGTGCTGGGTCCGTTCCTCCGCGCCTTTACGAAATGAGGAGGTCAGACGATCAGAACACTGCTGTTGCGTCAGGTATGATTCAGATCCTTTTGCAACCAGTTAGTGTCTTATTCGATTCAGGAGCTACACATTCTTTTATATCATTGAACTGTGTTAATCGTTTGAAAATCTCGTGTTTATGTGATTGTGAGCCTTATGTTGTGGATTACCGAGTGGAGAGAGAATTGTGGGACCCTAGAAAGTAGAGATTTTCCAGTTTCTATAGGAGGGAGAGATGGGCCATCAAATCTTATTGTGGTCGACATTCATGGTGATGATTTAATTCTCAGAGACGATTGGCTAAATCGTTATGGAGCTATTTTAAATTACCGGAAGAGAGTTATTTCGATCATTGCTGAAGATGGAACTGAACACTTATTCAAGGGATGGAGACCGGGAAGCTTAGGAAAATTGATCAAAGCCATGAAGGCAGTGAAATTGCTGAAGCAGGGTTGTCAAGGATTGTGGTGTTATGCCATAAACAAAGAAGAAGGGGTAGAAATCTCATCTATCCCAGTTGTGAAAGAATTCTCAGATGAATTGACTGACGAACTACCTGGGTTACCTCCGCGGAGAGAAGTAGAGTTTAATATCGAATTAAAGCCTGGAGACGCTCCTATTTCCAGAGCACCATACCATATGGCGCCAACCGAGATGTATGAACTAAATAAGTAGCTGGAAGAATTATTGCAGAAGGGTTACATTCAACCTAGCGTTTCTCTTTGGGGAGCACCCGTTCTCTTTGTTTGGAAGAAAGATGGATCCCTCAGATTATGTAGTGATTATAGGGAGCTAAACAAGGTGACGATCAAGAACAAGTATCCTATACCGCGTATCGATGACTTATTTGACCAACTACAGGGGGCTAGAATATTCTCGAAGATTGAATTGCGATCAGGATACCATCAGTTGAGAATTAAGGAATCGGATATACCGAAATATGCTTTTACATCCCGGTAGGGGCACTATGAATTTGTGGTGATGCCATTCGGACTTACCAATGCTCCAGTGGTATTTATGCAATTGATTAATTGGGTGTTCTTAGAATACTTGGATAAATTAGTGGTCGTTTTCATTGATGACATCTTGATCTATTCGAAAGACCCGGAGGAGCATGCAGAGCATTTGCGTATCGTTTTGAGTACTTTGAGGAATGAACAGCTGTATGCGAAACTTTCTAAATGTGAGTTCTGGCTTAAGGAAGTAACTTTCCTTGGGCATGTGATTTGAGCTGACGGAGTTCAGGTTGATCCGAAGAAAGTTGAAGCAATCTTGGAATGGGAATCTAGAAATAACATGAAAGAAGTCCGAAGTTTCTTAGGACTTGCTGGATATTATCGCCGTTTTGTAGAAGGATTTTCCAAAATTGCTCGTCCGCTGACTCAGCTGTTGCAGAAGACTCAGAAATTTGTGTGGAATGAGAAATGCCAGGCTAGTTTTGATGAACTTAAGAGAAGATTGACAACGGCGCCTATATTAGCATTACCGGATGGAACCGATGGATTCATGGTATACAGTGATGCTTCAAATCAGGGTCTGGGCTGCGTGTTGATGCAAAAGGATAGGGTGATTACCTATGCCTATCGACAGTTGAAACCATACGAAGTAAATTACCCGACTCATGATTTGGAGTTAGCAGCTGTAGTCTTTGCCTTGAAAATCTGGCGACATTATTTGTCCGGTACTCATTGTTAGATCTTCCCAGATCATAAGAGTATCAAGTATATTTTCAGTCAGAAGGAATTCAAAATGAGGCAGAGAAGGTAGCTGGAATTAATCAAGGATTACGACCTGGAGATTCTCTATCATCCAAACAAAGCAAACGTGGTAGATGATGTACTGAGCCGCAAACCTGTTTCTCTTCGAGTGTTGGAAGCGCTCACGTCCAAAACCAGCATTCAGCGAGAACTGATCCACGAAGGTATTGAAGTATGGTCACAAGGAGTCCAAGGGCAATTATACGTGATGGAACTAACTTCATCATTAGTCGAGGAAATCAAATCTAAGCAGTTGTATGACTCTCTGATTCTTCGATTATGTAACGAAGTGAACAAAGGGAATGCCCTAGGATTCGTGATACAAGATGATGGAGTTCTGAGATTTCAGAGTCGACTGTGTGTTCCCGATGACGATGTTTTGAGACAGACAATTCTGAAGGAAGCTCACAGCGTGCCCTATTCTATTCACCCGGGCACCAGTAAGATGTATAAGGACCTAAAACAAAAATTCTGGTGGGGAAATATGAAGAAAGACGTAGTGGAATATGTTTCGAAATGCTTAACCTGTCAGCAGGTTAAGATTGAACATCAGCGGGCTTCTGGGATGTTAAAGCCACCTCCAATTCCTTAGTGGAAGTGAGAGGATATATTGATGGACTTCATCACCAATATGCCGAGGACCAAGACGGGAATGAACATGATTTGGGTTGTAGTTGATCGACTAACCAAGTCGGCTCATTTCCTGGGTATTAAAGACACTTGGGGACCCAAGAAATTAGCATGAGTGTTTATTACAGAGATACTCTGATTGCATGGAACACCGAAGACCATTATTTCGGATCGAGATGGTCGCTTCATGTCGCATTTTTGGAAGGCAGTTCATAAGGACTTGGGAACCGAGCTGAACTTTAGCACGGCCTGTTATCCTCAAACGGACGGTCAGTCCGAAAGGACTATACAGACAGTAGAGGATATGCTTAGAGCTTGTGCCTTAGATTGGTCAACCGATTGGGAGGTCCATTTACCATTGATTGAATTCACCTATAACAATAGTTGTCATGCTTCCATTAAGATGGCACCATTTGAAGCATTGTATGGGAGAAAATGCCGATCGCCCCTGTGTTGGGATGATTCTTCCGACTTAATCGGGACGGAACGAGAATTGATAGTTCAGACTCAAGAGAAGGTAGCCCTGATTCGTGAAAGGCTATTGGCTTCCCAGAGCCGACAGAAGTCTTATGCAGATGTGCGTCGTCGCCCGTTGGAGTTTGAGATTGGGAACCATGTCCTACTCGGGGAATTTTCCGTTTTGGGAGGAAAGGAAAGCTGAATCCGAGATATATCGGACAATTTGAAATCCTCAAAAGAGTTGGGGAGTTGGCGTACAGGTTGGCCTTACCACCATCACTGAGTCACGTTCATAATGTATTCCACGTATCCCAATTGCGGAAATATATATCGTATCCACTCATATCATTGATTTCGGCGAGATTGAAGTGGCTAATGATGGCTCGTTCGAAGAAAAGCCAATCAAGATACTTGAGAGTCAAGTTAAGCAATTGAGGAATAAGTCAATCTCCTTGGTTAAAGTTCAGTGGTCTCGACATGGAGTCGAAGAAGCAACTTGGGAGACGGAAGATAGTATGAGGTCGAAATACCCAGAATTGTTTTCGTTTTAAGTTTCGGGCCGAAACTTCTTTTTAGAAGGGTAGTATGTAATGCCCGGATACTTAATGTGTAATTATCCCATATTCGATCTTGTCAGATTCGACTTTGTGATGTATTAATCGATGATTGGTTTCACGTATTCGTATCCCTACATCTTTGTATTTTTCCTTGCATGCATGCATAGTTCTGCAACGTGATGAGGAGTCAAGTCTTCATTATACAAACCTCTTTTCTCTCTCTATCAACCGTGAAAATGCACAAAAGTGAAGTGGAAGAGGAGTCAAGTCTTCATTATATTCTTCATCCCACATGACAAAATCCACCAACCAAATATTCACCTTGATACTTGTCCCCTCTAAGAATAAAGTCTTCCACCAATTAAGGTGGAGACAAAATCAAGGGAGTGTAATATCCGAATTTATTACGGTGTATTTCATCTGTATTCAAACCCTGTATTATTCGGATTGGTGATTTTGATTATTGGAGTATGATATTTCGTGCATTGATATCATTGTACATAAGTATAGAAACTAGCAAAATTGCTCAAGCAACCTCGTGATAGCGCACGCTAAGAATGTATCTTAACGCGTGCTATCGGGCCATTATTAGCGCACGCTATGAAGATAGGAGTTGCGTGCGCTAAGAACTCAATTATTGAGCGGGACAGCTAGCACATGCGCCAGCCGGGACATGGGTCCGGATAAGATTCCCGCGGACGCACCTGGACAATTCTGAAGTCAACCATTATTAGCGCACGCTAGGAAAGCTTAGTAGCGTGCGCTAACTTGTTAAAATGCAGAATATTATAAATGGGACAACAACCCGTTTTGGCTTACATTTCCTTCATCTATACTTCATTCTTGAGAGTCCAGAGAGCAAGAATCTCCCTTCTAAACACTTAGAACATATATTAGTGATCATTGAATATTGAGTATCACTTGTGAGTGATCATTGAAGAGAAGTAACACCTTGGAGTGGCACATAACCAACCGGAGTCGGATTATACCTTGTGGTTCAGTGATTTCGGCATATTAAGGTATGTTCAACCTATCACCAGTCTTAGATTTGGATTTCCAATGGATATGATGATCATGTTAACGAGATATTGAATTTCATTAGTGAATTATTCAACAACATCATGTTTAGAAGATTGGAATGTCTACAATTACGATATTATTGTTGGAACCTTGAAGTTGGAATCCTAGTACTTCAAATGATGAGAGAAATATTCTGAAGTTAACAATCCATATGATTTATGTTATCTTTGTGATCATGATTTGGCAGAGATGTTATAAGAACTTAAAGGAAAAATCATCTTAGGAAATATTCTTTCGTATAAGTTGGAATTGTTAGTTCACCTCAAGATGAAGTCTGAATATGTATAATGATAGTAGAATCTAATACATCAACCGGAGATCACCAAGTTCACATGAGAATTGTAATCAAGATGGATTATGGTGTCATGATGATTATACGTATATTTGCATCTTGAAGTTGTTATTATCCTTGAGATCATTCATAAAGGTTATGAACATAACATGAAGATAGATAACAAACATCAAATCACTGAAGGATTCGCTTACTTCATCATCATTTATGTAAATCTGCTGCGCTCCAGTGAACTGCCATGCACTATTAGCGTGCGCTAATCTATGAGAATTAATGTGCGCTATCGAGTACGTTTAGCGTACGCAACGTTTTGGACTTAGCGTGCGTTAAATCATCAGTCGAGTCAGTCGGCTCATCAGTGAGGCACTGACCACGCCGGGTTAGCGTACGCTAGGCGGTGTGTACTACGTACGCTAACGAGTAGCATTAACGTACGCTACATATGATTCGTAGCGTGCGTTAATCTATCCAGACAGATTGCATATTAAGGACTTCCTACCGTAATTGTTGAATTGTTAGACGTTCGTACGGCACGAAATGAATTCTATACTATTTCTTTTGTTAAGGTTCGAGCTTAACACGTGATTGATCGAAGGGGACGACCTTCGAGTATTTTGATATTCGTGGAAGTTTATTCTTGTCAACGAACCGAGGCAAGTACTCTAATTAGAATTGTTTATATTATGACAATTATGAGGTGATTGTATCGTGTAAATATGTTGTGAATATATGTCCACCATGCGTTGATCCGACGGGAATCATCATGGGAATCTTTAGCTGTGGGCGCTGGATCGTTGGACAGGTAGTTCCACCATGTGTTGGTCCGACGGGATCATCATGGGAATCTATAGCTGTGTGCGCTGGATCGTTGGAATACCATCAGTATGTTGAAACTGTTATGATATGATATGTGTTGTGGATATTCTCGTTGGAGAAACTTGTTATGATATAATTGTTGATTATATCACTGTTGTATGATTATTGTACTTGTACTAGCATCGTTGTGCTAACCCCTTCGGGGGTGAACATTTGTGTATGTTCAGGATCCAGGAGAGCGGGGAAACAACCACTGGAGATGCATGACGACGAGGGTGCAGAGTGATGTTCCGACCGGGTTTACTGTCTGTTATTTGTTGGTTATTTCAATAAGTACTCGAGTACGTTGTCGATTTATAACGTTTGGATTTTGATGATGTAATAATAACCCTTCATGGGATATTTGTAATTTCGGTTTTGAACCAGTCGGTTGAATTTTATTTCAGCAATTTCATAAACTGGTATCTGTTATTGTCATTTCTTTTATTCAGCCTTGTAAATTCTTATGTAAAGGATTTACGGCGCTGTAATATTCCTGAATATATCGGGGGTGTTACAGAATATGGTATCGGAGCTAAGATTATGGATATCTTGGTCGTTGGGTTAAAATAGGGGTCATTTATGCCCTTTGAGGTAACCGGCCGTGAATGACATCACTGCACTGCCTACGTCTTCATGCGAACGGTGGTTGTAAGTTCCTAAACTCTATCTCGTCCTTTACATATGGTGTTTCTTTATACTTGAATATTAGAACGATGCTGTTTCCTGTATATTAAGTACTTGTGCTTACAGTATTTTGAGAGGCGGACGTGGACGTGGTCGCGGTCGTGGACGCGGACGAAGGAATGCTGAAAGGGAGGCATCGCCTTCTAATCAGGCTAGTCATAGCTCAGGCGAGCCGCAGCAATCCATCAATAACGAACCGGAACCTGGTGTACCAGAAATCCTTCGTCAAGTCGTGAACCAGATGACTCAGTTCGCTCAGGTCGTGGACCGAATGCAAGTGGCGGCAGGAATTCAGCAGGGAGATGGACAACAAAGGATTCCAGAAATGGGAAATCGAGGTGACCGATGGTTACAAGAAGTGGCAAAGATGCAACCACCCAAATTTGATGGCTTTTCCGAGACTCCCACTTGGGACCATTGGTTGAAGGAACTGGAGAAAAATTTTGCTGGAATTAATTGCCCGGACGATAGGAGAGCTCCTATTGCCCAGTACTTTCTGATAGGGGAAGCATCCGAGTGGTGGGAAGCTATCCGACCTGTAGATCATGATGCCGATTGGACGGAATTTAAAATGATGATGGAAGCTCAGTATTGCCCTCGTCCTGTGAGGGAGCCAAAATTCGGGAATTTTTCTCCGCTCAACCATCAGACGAACCCGTATCCTAGACGATTAAGACGTTTAACCAGCAGCTAGCATTTGTTCGACATCTGGTCAGAACAGATACGGAGATGATGATTCATTTTGAAATGAGGATGAAACCAGAAAGCCAGAGGTACATGTCCGGTTTTGAATGTACCACTCTCCGCTAATACCAGGATAAGGCGTTGGCGTATGAAATAAAAGAAGCAGCAATGGAGAAGTTTATGGAGTCGAAGAAACAGAAAGTCTCTGGTACTTTTACAGAGCACAAGAGCAGTGGGCCCCGCAAGGCCCAGTCTTCTTTTTCTTTCAAGAAGCCTCCGCACCCATCTAAGAGCGGAAAGAATTACGGAACAATGTCAGCCACGACGGATACAGTTAGGAAGTGCTTTAACTGTGGTCGCCCAGGCCACCTTTGGCGTGATTGTTTGCGCACTCCAGTTACATGTTTTGAGTGCGGAGAGGAAGGGCACCGTGCGACGTTTTGTAAGGACGCCACTAAGTACAATGGAACCCGTTCATCACAGCCAGTTCAGAAGGAAGCCAGTGTCCATCAGACGCGGCAAAGTGTTCGAGATGCCTCGGAATTTTGGCAGGCGGCGAGAGAGGACAATGGGACCGAGGGGACATCGAGTGCGGATCGTTCCCCACGTTTGTATGAGATGAGGAGGACAGATGATCGGGATGTCATTGTCGCGCCAGTCTGGTCCAAATCCTTTCCCGGCCGATTAGCGTTTTGTTCGATACAGAGCTACACATTCTTTCATATCTTTGTCTTGTGTAAATCGTTTGAATATTTCCGGTTTTCATGCTTGTGAACCTTATGTTGTTGGTTTACCGAGTGGAGAGAGGATTGTCGGAAATTTAGAAACTAGAAATTTCCTGTATCATTTGGGGGCGAGTGGCTCTCAAATCGATCGTGATAGAAATGCAAGGAGATGACACGATACTCGGAGACGATTGGCTTAATCGGTATGGAGCAATTGTAGACTACCGAAGGAGGAATATTTCACCGATCGATGAGGGTTCAAGTCTTGCTCAAGGATGGAAACCGGGAAGCTCAGGAAAATTGATCAAGGCGATGAAAGCTGTCAAATTGTTGAAACAGGGTTGTACTGGGTACTGGTGTTACGCAATGAAGAAAGAAGACGAAATTGTGGAACTTTCATCCATTCCTGTTGTGAACGAATTTCCAGATGTATTTCTGACGAGTTCTGGGACTACCTCCACGAAGGGATGTGGAATTTACCATTGGTGGAACCGGAGCTACACCAATTTCCAAGGCGCCGTATCGTATGGCACCTACCGAGATGTACGAATCGAAGAAGCGGCTAGAGGAGTTCTTGGATAAGGGCTATATTCACCAAGCGTTTCACCACGGGAGCGCGATTCTTTTGTCCGAAAGAAGGATGGATCGCTCCATTGTGTATTGACTATCGAGAGCCGAACAAGATGACGATTAAGAACAAGTATCCGTTGCCACGGATTGATGATTTGTTTGACGATTTCAAGGGGCAACGGTATTTTCTAAGATCGATCGACATCGGGATATCATCAATCGAGGATTAAGGAATCGATGTTCAAATCAGCGTTCGTAACTCGCTACGGGCATTATGAGTTTGTAGTGATGCCGTTTGGTCTCACTAACGCACTTTCTTGTATTTATGCAATTGATGAACCGTGTGTTCATTAAATTTTGGATAAATTTGTGGTCGTGTTTATTGATGACATTCGGTGTATTCTAAGAGTCAGGAAGAACATGCGCATTTGCGGATTGTATTGGAACTTTTGAGAAACGAACAATTGTACGCCAAACTTTCTAAGTGTGAATTCTGGCTAAAGGAAGTAATGTTCCTCGGCCATGTAGTGTCAGCTGAAGGAGTCCGAGTAGATCCTCAGAAGATCGAAACAACTATGAATTGGGAGCCTCCAAAGAACGTGAAAGAGGTCCGAAGCTTCTTGGGACTTGCTGGATACTATCGTCGATTCGTGGAAGGGTTTTCTAAAATCTCCCGCCCACTTACTCGACTCCTGCAGAAAACTCAAAAGTTTGAGTGGAATGAATTGTGTCAGATTAGCTTTGATGAATTGAAGAAGAGATTGACGACGGCATCGATTCTATCACTTCCGTAGGGAACTGGAGGATTCATAGTTTACAGTGATGCTTCGAACCAAGGACTTGGGTGCGTGTTGATGCAGAATGATAAGGTGATCGCTTATGCGTCGCGACAACTGAAACCTTATGAAGTGAATTACCCGACACATGATTTGGAGCTAGCAGCAGTGGTTTTTGCCTTGAAGATCTGGAGGCATTATCTGTACGGGACTCACTGTCAGATCTTTACGGATCATAAGAGTCTCAAGTACATATTTAGTCAAAAAGAGTTGAACATGCGGCAAAGAAGATGGTTAGAGCTGATCAAGGCCTATGACTTGGAGATTTTGTATCATCCAGGCAAAGCAAATGTAGTGGCCGATGCACTTAGCCGCAAGCCTGTTTCTATTCAGATGCTGGAGACGCTGACCTCCCAACTTAGCCTTCAACGAGAGATGATTCGTGAAGGAATTGTAGTGTGGTTACAAAGAGTCCAAGGACAACTGTGCGTGATAGAATTAACTTCGTCATTAACCGAAGAAATCAAATCTAGACAGACGGATGATCCTTTGATGATTCGGTTACGTGATGAAGTAATCAAGGGAAAGGCCCCCGGATTCCTAATTCATGATGATGGAGTTTTGAGATTCTAGAACCGACTCTGCGTTCCTGATATCGATGTTCTGAAACAGACGATTATGAAGGAAGCTCACAGTTCGCCCTATTCTATCCACCCGGGCACCAGTAAAATGTATAAGGACTTGAAGCAGAATTTCTGGTGGGGCAACATGAAGAGGGATGTAGCGGACTATGTTTCGAAGTGCTTGACTTGTCAGCAGGTTAAGATGGAGCATCAACGGCCTGCTGGAATGTTGAAGCCGCTCCCAATTCCTGAATGGAAGTGGGAGGACATATCAATGGATTTTATCACTAATATGCCGAGAACCAAGACAGGAATGAACATGATTTGGGTGATAGTTGATCGTTTAACCAAATCAGCTCATTTTCTAGGTATTAAGGATACGTGGGGACCAGAGAGGTTGGCACGAGTATTTATTTCGGAGATAGTTCGATTGCATGGTACGCCGAAGACCATTGTTTCTGATCGAGACGGTCGTTTTGTGTCTCACTTTTGGAAAGCAGTTCATAAAGCCTTGGGGACGGAATTGAACTTCAGTACAGCTTATCACCCGCAGACTGACGGACAATCTGAGAGAACTATACAAACGGTGGAAGACATGCTAAGGGCCTGTGCCTTAGATTGGTCAAACGATTGGGAAGTTCATCTACCGTTGATTGAATTTACCTACAACAATAGTTGGCATGCTTCCATTAAGATGGCACCGTTTGAGGCATTATACGGAAGGAGATGCAGATCGCCCCTATGCTGGGACGATTCATCGGACTTGATCGGAACAGAACCAGAGTTGATCGAGCAGACTCGAGAGAAGATAGCCTTGATTCGTGAAAGGCTGTTAACTGCCCAGAGTCGCCAGAAATCCTATGCGGACGTACGCCGCCGCCCATTGGAATTCAGTACTGGGGACCACGTACTTTTGAAGGTTTCTCCTACTCGGGGAATCTTTCGTTTCGGAAGGAAAGGAAAGCTGAGTCCTAGATATATCGGACCATTTGAGATCCTCGAGAGAGTTGGGGAGTTGGCATACAGATTGGCATTGCCGCCGTCATTGTGCCATGTTCATAACGTGTTCCACGTATCCCAGTTACGGAGGTATATACCAGATCCCAGTCATATCATTGATTTCGGCGAGATCGAAGTCGAGCAGGATGGAACGTTTGAAGAAAGACCGGTTAAGATACTCGAGAGTCGAGTTAAGCAGCTGAGGAACAAACCAATCGTTTTGGTCAAAGTTCAGTGGTCACGTCACGGAATGGAAGAAGCCACCTGGGAAACGGAAGCTGATATGAAGTCTAGATATCCCGAGTTATTTTCGTCTTGAGTTTCGGGACGAAACTCCTTTTAGTAGGAGAGTATGTAATATCCGAATTTATTACGGTGTATTTCATCTGTATTCAAACCCTGTATTATTTGGATTGGTGATTTTGATTATTGGAGTATGATATTTCGTGCATTGATATCATTGTACATAAGTATAGAAACTTGCAAAATTGCTCAAGCAACCTCGTGATAGCGCACGCTAAGAATGTATCTTAACGCGCGCTATCGGGCCATTATTAGCGCACGCTATGAAGATAGGAGTTGCATGCGCTAAGAACTCAATTATTGAGCGGGACAGCTAGCACATGCGCCAGCCGGGACATGGGTCCGGATAAGATTTCCGCGGACGCACCCGGACAATTCTGAAGTCAACCATTATTAGCGCACTCTAGGAAAGCTTAGTAGCGTGCGCTAACTTGTTAAAATGCAGAATATTATAAATGGGACAACAACCCGTTTTGGCTTACATTTCCTTCGTCTATACTTCATTCTTGAGAGTCCAGAGAGCAAGAATCTCCCTTCTAAACACTTAGAACATATATTAGTGATCATTGAATATTGAGTATCACTTGTGAGTGATCATTGAAGAGAAGTAACACCTTGGAGTGGCACATAACCAACCGGAGTCGGATTATACCTTGTGGTTCAGTGATTTCGGCATATTAAGGTATGTTCAACCTATCACCAGTCTTAGATTTGGATTTCCAATGGATATGATGATCATGTTAACGAGATATTGAATTTCATTAGTGAATTATTCAACAACATCATGTTTAGAAGATTGGAATGTCTACAATTACGATATTATTGTTGGAACCTTGAAGTTGGAATCCTAGTACTTCAAATGATGAGAGAAATATTCTGAAGTTAACAATCCATATGATTTATGTTATCTTTGTGATCATGATTTGGAAGAGATGTTATAAGAACTTAAAGGAAGAATCATCTTAGGAAATATTCTTTCGTATAAGTTGGAATTGTTAGTTCAGCTCAAGATGAAGTTTGAATATGTATAATGATAGTAGAATCTAATACATCAACCGGAGATCACCAACTTCGCATGAGAATTGTAATCAAGATGGATTATGGTGTCATGATGATTATACGTATATTTGCATCTTGAAGTTGTTATTATCCTTGAGATCATTCGTAAAGGTTATGAACATAACATGAAGACAGATAACAAACATCAAATCAATGAAGGATTCGCTTACTTCATCATCATTTGTGTAAATCTGCTGCCCTCCAGTGAACTGCCATGCACTATTAGTGTGCGCTAATCTACGAGAATTAACGTGCGCTATCGAGTACGTTTAGCGTACGCAACGTTTTGGACTTAGCGTGCGTTAAATCATCAGCCGAGTCAGTCGGCTCATCAGTGAGGCACTGACCACGCCGGGTTAGCGTACGCTAGGCGGTGTGTACTGCGTACGCTAACGAGTAGCATTAACGTACGCTACATATGATTCGTAGCGTGCGTTAATTTATCCAGACAGATTGCATATTAAGGACTTCCTACCGTAATTGTTGAATTGTTAGACGTTCGTACGGCACAAAATGAATTCTGTACTATTTCTTTTGTTAAGGTTCGAGCTTAACACGTGATTGATCGAAGGGGACGACCTTCGAGTATTTTGATATTCGTGGAAGTTTATTCTTGTCAACAAACCGAGGCAAGTACTCTAATTAGAATTGTTTATATTATGACAATTATGAGGTGATTGTATCGTGTAAATATGTTGTGAATATATGTCCACCATGCGTTGATCCGACGGGAATCATCATGGGAATATTTAGCTCTGTGCGCTGGATCGTTGGACAGGTAGTTCCACCATGTGTTGGTCCGACGGGATCATCATGGGAATCTATAGCTGTGTGCGCTGGATCGTTGGAATACCATCTGTATGTTGAAACTGTTATGATATGATATGTGTTGTGGATATTCTCGTTGGAGAAACTTGTTATGATATAATTGTTGATTATATCACTGTTGTATGATTATTGTACTTGTACTAGCATCGTTGTGCTAACCCCTTCGGGGGTGAACATTTGTGTATGTTCAGGATCCAGGAGAGCGGGGAAACAACCACTGGAGATGCATGACGACGAGGGTGCAGAGTGATGTTTCGACCGGGTTTACTGTCTGTTATTTGTTGGTTATTTCAATAAGTACTCGAGTACGTTGTCGATTTATAACGTTTGGATTTTGATGATGTAATAATAACCCTTCATGGGATATTTGTAATTTCGGTTTTGAACCAGTCGGTTGAATTTTATTTCAGCAATTTCATAAACTGGTATCTGTTATTGTCATTTCTTTTATTCAGCCTTGTAAATTCTTATGTGAAGGATTTACGGCGCTGTAATATTCCTGAATATATCGTGGGTGTTACAGGGAGATGGTAGGTAATTGGACAGTCATCTAGAAGGAATCGAATGAGTTCGGTTCGTTTTGGACTCCCGTGAGTCCAAACAGATAAACTCCAATTCCGTTCCAATGTATTTATATTAATTAATTAATCCAAGTAATTAATCATATCAAATACAATATAATATAATTAACTTCTCCACGAAATAATTATATTTTTGAATTAAATTAATCACCCAGTATTATATTTAATTCATTAGACCGTAAATTAATTTATCCAATAAATTAATTTAGACATCCAATGTCCCTAAATTAATTAGACATCCAATGTCTAATAAATTAGATATCTAACATCTAATATTTATAAAGAGAGAATAAGCTCGATTCATTCCGTCGTCAATCCTATTGTGTGACTCGGTAGGTCCGTCTCAGTTAGCAATGGGAGGAACCAAAGAGTAGTATCACCACCTAGCCAGCCTGGCGGCCTACCATATACCGCAACTGAGAACGAATGATTGGGATCATTCAAAAACAATTCTGTCGTGAATACCAGTATATGTATAAACCCTTCTTTCAAATGTCCCGATCAAGTTATAGGGTCACGATCAGTCAAACCCTATCTGTACATGACGCTATGCAGAAGTTAATGCAAATCAAGATCATCTAGCTCTCGTGTATCCAATGCTTTGGCCAAAGACATATGATCTCATCTGCCAATAACCGTATAGGACATATAACCCATTCACTAACAGGAGAAATAATTCTATCTTGGCATTTAGTAGGACCTGTTACTTGCCTGTCAAGATGCACGTCGAGGTTGACCCTCACCTTCCGGTTTTCTGGATCGAACTACTCTAATGAAAATCTTAACGTCACAAGCACATCCCGACCAAATCCTCAAGTCGAAGATTCACGAATACCTATCACAATCTTTTGATTCCGTCATTGAGGTGAAATCCGTGTGACGAATCGAGGGTGAGTTGGTTCGAGTATACTAATCTAATTAGCATACCTATAACGTGTGCTCCTACTAACCATTAGTGTTCGAGAGGCACTTTCCAAGTCAAAGAACACGTCATATAAGTCTTCACATAAACTTAACGCCCAGTCAAGTTTCATCAACTTGCGAACGATTAAGTATTTGAGCGAGAAACCTTTCCAGTGCTAATCCCCTTATCCAATAATAATGGAATATTTTGCTCTCAAATACACGGACTAGTTTCTATATATATTTACGAGCCAGGAATACCAGTGACTTCTAGTAAATAAAGAAACATACAATTGCCTTTTGATAATGATTTACATAATAACAAGTACAATGCCCTCGCACAACATCCTCTGAGTGGCATTCGAGGGCATACTCCTAACAGATATTTCAGGAGGGTCCTCTTGAGGCCTCAAAATTTTTCGCAAGGTGTGATCCCAACGAACCTAGTATGTTAGCTATTCATTGAAGGATCCCGTTGAGGACTATGGATTATCCGTGTGTCTGCGTTCAGCAGACTGGTAGGTATGAAGTTCTAAAATTCTTGGGAGGTTCCTTTCGAGGCCTCAGACAAATGCATGATATGCCTTGGCGGATTTTATAAGTTTACACATCTTAGGGGGTCCCTTTGAGGCCACAAGAGGAATCATGATATGTGTTAGTGAAGGCCACATGTTAGGTGTTATCAAATGCGTAGGATAGTTGATTGGAGAATTGAGTTCTCATTATTATACAATCTGAATATGCGGATATATTGTTGGAATATTTATTCCAAACATTATTTAATTTGTGTTTTGATGATTAAAGTTGCTAAACTACAAAACAACATCGAGGCGAAGCAAAACGGCGAAGCAGGCGAAGACGCAAAAATTGCAATCTGAACTGCATTAGCGCACGCTAAGGGACATATGTTAGCGCACGCTAACGCGGAGTAAGCTGCATCCCAGCCAAGTTTCGAAGTAAGCTGCAGTGAAGAAAAGCTGAACGATAGCGCACGCTACACATAAGTATTAACGCACGCTATCGAGCCGTGATACTGTTGTGGAAGAATTCAAACACAGAATAACGTATGCAATGAAGTCATCATTAGCGCACGCTACAAAGTATGATTAGCGCACGCTAAGATGTTTGAATCTAGTCAATCCGAACGTTGGGAAAAGCAGGTCAAAGTCAGCATATCAAACGGTCACTTTGACAATCCATGCAACGGATATATTGGATTAGCGCACGCTACAAAGGAAGTGGTAGCGCACGCTAACTGTTAAGGGCAGTAGCTACTGGACTGAAATATAAAGTGATTAACGCACGCTACATGAAAGCCTTTACGTACGCTAGAGCAAAAATGTGCGATAGCGCACGCTGAGAAGGAAGGCTAACGCACGCTAGCTAGTCAACTGGCAGCAACGGCTTGTAAGGAGGAAGAAGGCTATAAATACCAAGGAGTTGATATTATTCCATACAACAACATTGAGCAAAGCATACATACGTGTTATATCATTGTAAACATTATAGTTGTTGTTCTTGAGCCTAATTAAGAGTGATTGAGTGTTATACACAAGATCATACACGAGCGATAAAAAGAAAAGATACGATTTGATTCGGTGTTATTAGGATCAAGGATCCGGCATTGTTAGAATCACAATCGCTATCTTAGTGAGGTTTATCTAGTACCGATAGAAAGCTAGAGTGGTTGATTCCTTATCCAATAGAAAAGGAAAAACGGTTTTACTCGGACCGATAGAAGACGAGCTTGTAACGGTAATCCCTCGACCGATAGAAGAGAGGCGTAGAGGTTTTGATCTTAAGCCTAAGGAAAAAGATACATCGAGAGAGGACGTAGGCTTCGTTAATAGCCGAACCTCTATAAATCCTCGTGTCCTTTATTTTCCGCAATTTATTTTCGCTTCCGCATATATCGGCGCAAATATCCGATTTGGTACCCAACAATTGGTATCGGAGCGGTACTCTAATACGCGGCTTAACATCCGAGGAGAAGATCCAAAATGGCGTTTCAAATGGCTCCAGTCGAAGGCCTTGCTCTCAACCGACCACCATTCTTTGATGGCGCAAACTTCATGACTTGGAAGAAGAAGATGTCGATATTCATTCGAGCTTACGATATCGAATTATGGAAGGTAATATGCCTTGGTCCGAAAATTCCGACACATTCCAACGGTACGCTCAAAACCTTCGAAGAATATGACGATTCCGATTGGAAAAACGACCACTACAACTGTAAGGCAACTCAACTTCTCTATTGTGCCTTAAATCCGGAAGAACACAACCGGATATCATCGTGTGATAGTGCCAAAGAAATCTGGAAAATGCTTGAGGTAACACACGAAGGTACGTCTCAAGTTAAAGAGACAAAGATAAACATGCTCCTTCACGATTATGAATTATTTCAAATGAAGGACGACGAATCCATCTCGATTATGCTTGACCGATTTTCGGTTATCACAAATGGATTAGCATGTTACGGAAAACCACTATCGAGTAGTGAGAAAGTAAAGAAAATTCTCCGATCACTACCTCGAGAATGGTACGGTACGGTTACGGCAATAATGGAATCAAAAGATTTAAATACGAGATTGTTCTAAAATCTCCGATCACTACCTCGATTTTAGTGCTCTCGTTGGTTCTCTTATCAACTACGAGATTGTTCTAAAATCTCGGAATGCCAAACCGAAACCGAAGGAGAGGTCGATAGCCTTCAAGGCTAAAATGTCGAAAAAGAAAGAAGAAACCCCGGTGGACGAAAGCGACGAAGAAATGGCATATTATGCCAAAAATATTAATAAGTTCCAACACTTATTAAACCGGAGGAAGAAGGACATTCAAGCGGGCGAACCTAAGAAATTCGACAACACTTGTCGATTATGTGGTAAACCAGGCCACTTTGCTAAGAACTGTCGAGTAAAGCAAAAGGAGGTTCTAATCGCAACATGGAGCGACGAGGATCCCGATGAAGATTTTCTTGAACAAAATAATCTCGCGCTCATGGCCCGGAGTTCATTCGACGATAGCGACGTCGAAAGCCAAGTAAGTAATTCTTACGACGAACTTTTTGAAGCATTCGAATTATTACATACGGACTATCAAAATGCTTTAAATGAAATTAAATCCCTCAAGTCTAAAATTAAATCTTTGGAAATTGAAAATTCCAAAATTATCGAGAAGGGAAAATTTGTCGAAATCGATCATTCAAAGTGTATTGAAAATGAGAATATTTTGAAAAATGATCTTTTAAAAGTTCAAGATGAACTAAAAATTTTGACAAAGAAATTTTCGTGCGGCAACGATAAATTTGAACAAATGTTATGTGTTCAAAAATATACTCTAAATAAAGAGGGGTTAGGATTCAAATCACGTTCGAAAAACGAATCCGTTAATTTCAATATACCCCGTTGCGAAAAGTGTTTAAAAATCGGGCATCATATTTCTAATTGCGAAAGCCCAAGACGGACGATAAAAATTAAAAAGATTTGGGTTCCTAAAGGAACAAACGTTTCAAACATCGTCTATGTTTCAAAAGAAAAACCAACTATCGGTTGGATCCCCAAAAATAAACTTTGACAAATGATATTTTACAAAGGGGGAGAAGGAAATAATATTTTCTTGGGGAGTTTATACCCTTATTAATGCATAAATTGGTATCATGCATATTTATATTTCATTTGGTATCCTTTATATTTTTTACTTTTTGATGAAAACAAAAAGGGGGAGAAAGATATGAATTGAGATAAAAATGATAAAAAGGAGAAGGAGATGAAGAGGAGATAAAAATGAGAAAAATCGAAGAAGTCGAAAAGAACAAGAAAAGCATACAAATAGGGGAAGTTAAAAAAAAAAAAAAAAAAAAAAAAAAAAAAAAATTGAAAAACGAAAAACGACGGAGTTGAAAAATGAAGAAGTCGAAAAAGAAGAAAAAGAAAAGAAATGGAGAAACTAACGAAACGATCAAAGCCGAAAACTTTGATTCGTATAAATATACAGATATTATTTTTTTTACAGATTATCCAATTCAAGAGTTGTTTTGTAATCATCAAAAAGGGGGAGATTGTTGGAATATTTATTCCACACATTATTTAATTTGTGTTTTGATGATTAAAGTTGCTAAACTACAAAACAACAACGAGGCGAAGCAAAACGGCGAAGCAGGCGAAGACGCAAAAATTGCAATCTGAACTGCATTAGCGCACGCTAAGGGACATATGTTAGCGCACGCTAACGCGGAGTAAGCTGCATCCCAGCCAAGTTTCGAAGTAAGCTGCAGTGAAGAAAAGCTGAACGATAGCGCACGCTACACATAAGTATTAACGCACGCTATCGAGCCGTGATACTGTTGTGGAAGAATTCAAACACAGAATAACGTATGCAATGAAGTCATCATTAGCGCACGCTACAAAGGATGATTAGCGCACGCTAAGATGTTTGAATCTAGTCAATCCGAACGTTGGGAAAAGCAGGTCAAAGTCAGCATATCAAACGGTCACTTTGACAATCCATGCAACGGATATATTGGATTAGCGCACGCTACAAAGGAAGTGGTAGCGCACGCTAATCATATGGCGATAGCTACTGGACTGAAATATAAAGTGATTAACGCACGCTACATGAAAGCCTTTACGTACGCTAGAGCAAAAATGTGCGATAGCGCACGCTGAGAAGGAAGGCTAGCGCACGCTAGCTAGTCAACTGGCAGCAACGGCTAGTAAGGAGGAAGAAGGCTATAAATACCAAGGAGTTGATATTATTCCATACAACAACATTGAGCAAAGCATACATACGTGTTATATCATTGTAAACATTATAGTTGTTGTTCTTGAGCCTAATTAAGAGTGATTGAGTGTTATACTTAAGATCATACACGAGCGATAAAAAGAAAAGATACGATTTGATTCGGTGTTATTAGGATCAAGGATCCGGCATTGTTAGAATCACAATCGCTATTTTAGTGAGGTTTTTCTAGTACCGATAGAAAGCTAGAGTGGTTGATTCCTTATCCAATAGAAAAGGAAAAACGGTTTTACTCGGACCGATAGAAGACGAGCTTGTAACGGTAATCCCTCGACCGATAGAAGAGAGGCGTAGAGGTTTTGATCTTAAGCCTAAGGAAAAAGATACATCGAGAGAGGACGTAGGCTTCGTTAATAGCCGAACCTCTATAAATCCTCGTGTCCTTTATTTTCCGCAATTTATTTTCGCTTCCGCATATATCGGCGCAAATATCCGATGTGGTACCCAACAATTGGTATCGGAGCGGTACTCTAATACGCGGCTTAACATCCGAGGAGAAGATCCAAAATGGCGTTTCAAATGGCTCCAGTCGAAGGGCTTGCTCTCAACCGACCACCATTCTTTGATGGCGCAAACTTCATGACTTGGAAGAAGAAGATGTCGATATTCATTCGAGCTTACGATATCGAATTATGGAAGGTAATATGCCTTGGTCCGAAAATTCCGACACATTCCAACGGTACGCTCAAAACCTTCGAAAAATATGACGATTCCGATTGGAAAAACGACCACTACAACTGTAAGGCAACTCAACTTCTCTATTGTGCCTTAAATCCGGAAGAACACAACCGGATATCATCGTGTGATAGTGCCAAAGAAATCTGGAAAATGCTTGAGGTAACACACGAAGGTACGTCTCAAGTTAAAGAGACAAAGATAAACATGCTCCTTCACGATTATGAATTATTTCAAATGAAGGACGACGAATCCATCTCGATTATGCTTGACCGATTTTCGGTTATCACAAATGGATTAGCATGTTACCGAAAACCACTATCGAGTAGTGAGAAAGTAAAGAAAATTCTCCGATCACTACCTCGAGAATGGGACGGTACGGTTACGGCAATAATGGAATCAAAAGATTTAAATACTCTCGATTTTAGTGCTCTCGTTGGTTCTCTTATCAACTACGAGATTGTTCTAAAATCTCGGAATGCCAAACCGAAACCGAAGGAGAGGTCGATAGCCTTCAAGGCTAAAATGTCGAAAAAGAAAGAAGAAACCCCGGTGGACGAAAGCGACGAAGAAATGGCATATTATGCCAAAAATATTAATAAGTTCCAACACTTATTAAACCGGAGGAAGAAGGACATTCAAGCGGGCGAACCTAAGAAATTCGACAACACTTGTCGATTATGTGGTAAACCAGGCCACTTTGCTAAGAACTGTCGAGTAAAGCAAAAGGAGGTTCTAATCGCAACATGGAGCGACGAGGATCCCGATGAAGATTTTCTTGAACAAAATAATCTCGCGCTCATGGCCCGGAGTTCATTCGACGATAGCGACGTCGAAAGCCAAGTAAGTAATTCTTACGACGAACTTTTTGAAGCATTCGAATTATTACATACGGACTATCAAAATGCTTTAAATGAAATTAAATCCCTCAAGTCTAAAATTAAATCTTTGAAAATTGAAAATTCCAAAATTATCGAGAAGGGAAAATTTGTCGAAATCGATCATTCAAAGTGTATTGAAAATGAGAATATTTTGAAAAATGATCTTTTAAAAGTTCAAGATGAACTAAAAATTTTGACAAAGAAATTTTCGTGCGGCAACGATAAATTTGAACAAATGTTATGTGTTCAAAAATATACTCTAAATAAAGAGGGGTTAGGATTCAAATCACGTTCGAAAAACGAATCCGTTAATTTCAATATACCCCGTTGCGAAAAGTGTTTAAAAATCGGGCATCATATTTCTAATTGCGAAAGCCCAAGACGGACGATAAAAATTAAAAAGATTTGGGTTCCTAAAGGAACAAACGTTTCAAACATCGTCTATGTTTCAAAAGAAAAACCAACTATCGGTTGGATCCCCAAAAATAAACTTTGACAAATGATATTTTACAAAGGGGGAGAAGGAAATAATATTTTCTTGGGGAGTTTATACCTTATTAATGCATAAATTGGTATCATGCATATTTATATTTCATTTGGTATCCTTTATATTTTTTACTTTTTGATGAAAACAAAAAGGGGGAGAAAGATATGAATTGAGATAAAAATGATAAAAAGGAGAAGGAGATGAAGAGGAGATAAAAATGAGAAAAATCGAAGAAGTCGAAAAGAACAAGAAAAGCATACAAATAGGGGAAGTTAAAAAAAAAAAAAAAAAAAAAAATTGAAAAACGAAAAACGACGGAGTTGAGAAATGAAGAAGTCGAAAAAGAAGAAAAAGAAAAGAAATGGAGAAACTAACGAAACGATCAAAGCCGAAAACTTTGATTCGTATAAATATACAGATATTATTTTTTTACAGATTATCCAATTCAAGAGTTGTTTTGTAATCATCAAAAAGGGGGAGATTGTTGGAATATTTATTCCACACATTATTTAATTTGTGTTTTGATGATTAAAGTTGCTAAACTACAAAACAACATCGAGGCGAAGCAAAACGGCGAAGCAGGCGAAGACGCAAAAATTGCAATCTGAACTGCATTAGCGCACGCTAAGGGACATATGTTAGCGCACGCTAACGCGGAGTAAGCTGCATCCCAGCCAAGTTTCGAAGTAAGCTGCAGTGAAGAAAGGCTGAACGATAGCGCACGCTACACATAAGTATTAACGCACGCTATCGAGCCGTGATACTGTTGTGGAAGAATTCAAACACAGAATAACGTATGCAATGAAGTCATCATTAGCGCACGCTACAAAGGATGATTAGCGCACGCTAAGATGTTTGAATCTAGTCAATCCGAACGTTGGGAAAAGCAGGTCAAAGTCAGCATATCAAACGGTCACTTTGACAATCCATGCAACGGATATATTGGATTAGCGCACGCTACAAAGGAAGTGGTAGCGCACGCTAATCGTTAAGGCGTGAGCTACCGGTGAAATATAAAGTGATTAACGCACGCTACATGAAAGCCTTTACGTACGCTAGAGCAAAAATGTGCGATAGCGCACGCTGAGAAGGAAGGCTAGCGCACGCTAGCTAGTCAACTGGCAGCAACGGCTAGTAAGGAGGAAGAAGGCTATAAATACCAAGGAGTTGATATTATTCCATACAACAACATTGAGCAAAGCATACATACGTGTTATATCATTGTAAATATTATAGTTGTTGTTCTTGAGCCTAATTAAGAGTGATTGAGTGTTATACACAAGATCATACACGAGCGATAAAAAGAAAAGATACGATTTGATTCGGTGTTATTAGGATCAAGGATCCGGCATTGTTAGAATCACAATCGCTATCTTAGTGAGGTTTATCTAGTACCGATAGAAAGCTAGAGTGGTTGATTCCTTATCCAATAGAAAAGGAAAAACGGTTTTACTTGGACCGATAGAAGACGAGCTTGTAACGGTAATCCCTCGACCGATAGAAGAGAGGCGTAGAGGTTTTGATCTTAAGCCTAAGGAAAAAGATACATCGAGAGAGGACGTAGGCTTCGTTAATAGCCGAACCTCTATAAATCCTCGTGTCCTTTATTTTCCGCAATTTATTTTCGCTTCCGCATATATCGGCGCAAATATCCGATTTGGTACCCAACATATATATGCGATTGAACTATGATTGTGTAATTTGTACTTATGAGTTGTGATGATATTTAGAGGATTTTGGTATTGTTTGAGATACATTGGAAATATTTTTATTGGAGTTCATTTTGTTATTTGAGAATACGAGATATGGAATATGGTAAAGATTGATTTAATATGTATTACCATAAGTTGGTAGGTTATGGAGGTGAGATTGCATTGATGGTACTCTTTACCTTGTGATTACAGAAATAATTATTTATGTTGATGTGATCGTTATTATTGTTGAGTAATATGATTGATTCCATCTAGGGCTCTATTTTTGGGTACTTGAGGATCAAGTTTGTAGTAGTCGTGAAAGAGATGAGATTCCGGGATGATACTGGCTCTGCGATGTGACTGGGAATCGCGTATTTTGTCGTTGCAAATTTATTTTTAATGGTTGATTATTTTTGATGTGAAAGTGCATATTTATAAATGGTCTTCAATTTTTTTATAAACTTGGGAATATCTTGAAAAACGTTTCTCTAAACTATTTTTCGGGACGTGCAAGCAGTGGCTTAATATACACCTTGAAATTATTTGAGTTTTGGCATTTTAAAATAAAATTTTATGACGATATTTGGAAAATGGATTTTGGAAAGCCTTTGAGTAATTTGAAGGATATTAACGTGATTAACCTTTTGACATGTTTGAAATGATTGTGAAAATAATTTCAGCCAGGTGGGTTCCGATGCAGTCCCCACAGAGCTGTAATATTCCCGGATGATTTTGAGGGTGTTATAGAAGATGGTATCGAAAAATGTGTTTTCTGATACCCGGGCATGTGTGTAATGTAACTCTACATGTGTGATAGTAGCATGATATTTTAAAAAGTGATTTTTTGCTGTTGAGTCAAATTGATTTTTTTAAGTGTAGTATTTTTTAGTGATCTCTTACTAATGTTTTGGATTTTGGGATTGAACTTGCGTCCAATGTGAATGAAGGCAAAGACAGTGTATGCCCGTGTAATACTCGTGTAATGAGTAACTTCTTGTGAGAAGTGTATGCGGCGATACATGCATGTGTCACAGAGCAGCTTCTGTCGCGTTTCTAAGCAAAGGATACATGAAATCCCAAATTCAATACTGAACTGAGAAATACCGAAAAACTAATTTCAGAGGTACCAAAATTCTTATGATATTTTGAAATTTGTATAAATTTCCATAATTGCAGTATTGGCATATGCTAGTATCATGAGAGATCACCGACTTCACAAACCTGCAAGTGTATTGTTTCAATTATTCGATTGTGGTCAGGATTGCATGATGTCAGATATTTTGGGTTAAGTTGTTATTTATGATAGGTTCGCATCATTTCAGGGACGAACTTTAATTTAAGTGGGGAAGTATGTAATATGCAAAATTTTCAATATGATTTTTTCACTTTATTTAATTCGAGCTGTGTTAGACAGTATGTAATTTGTACAGTATGGATAAAATAATTTGAGGCTGCGACAGCTATACTAATATAATTCTCCTAGTTGTTCGGCAGTGATATTTGAGGATATTGTGTATCAGGTACATAGTGATGTTAATATCAGGTATAACAAGTGAGAATAGTATCGGTATAAGTATACATAATATTGATGGCGAGACATCGAACAATTGGAGTTTTGGACATTTCCATCATCACACCAGTTACAGAAGTAAGAATGTTTTGGTATGGCAATATGATTGAGGGTTATGACCGTATTAGGTGGTTTTATACGACTGTACCTGGCGCTAGTCATAAGGAGGAATTTCGTAGAGAAGGCACTACGGTCTTAAGGATTTTCATGTTACGGTCGTAAGCAGGACTTGGATATTTGGGGATATTTTATGTATGTTGGTTATGGGCGTAATCAGGATAAATTACGGCTGTATAAGTGGGATTTACGCTCGTATGGGCCTTTAGGTACTACCATATGTCCACTAACTTGGAGTTGAGTGGATGCTAGTTGGATAGGGTATGACCATGTGCTAAGTAGTTACAGCCGTATGGGCAGATAATTACGACCATAAGAATCTTGGTTACGGATGTAACACATGACAACATATATAGTAGCACCTCGGAATTTTTTTGCTCATTCCTCTTTTTTTCATTTTCATCCGATAGAGAGAGAGTCTTGGAGAGTTTTCGAATTGCAAACACTTGTGTGTTCGTGGAATGCATCTCTATAATGACTATGAAGATTGGGAAGTGACTAAAAACGGACTGAACTGTGAGATTAGATTCGATTCTCTAATAGGTAATTATTTTTAAACTTCAAATTCATTTTGAATGGAATATTGTTCTTGAGGTTATAATCGTGATTAATATGAGTTTATATGTATGATTATGAGATGGATATGACTATTCATATGGTATTGGATTATTGAAGTGTTGATTGGTGCTTTATGAATCCGTTGTAAAGGAAGATGATGATATGTGGATATTTATATTACGAAATATATTAGATGATATTGTTTTGATGATTATGATGGTGATGTTAGTCGAACATGGTTATGGATTAGTTTGTGTTCTTGAAGAATATCTTGGAGTATAGGCCATGTTAATATTATTATGTCATAAGGTATTAGTATTTTGGATATGCACATGGATTTTTGATGTCTACAAGACAAGTATGTTGATTGAAATTTGATTTTATAGTCTAATGCGGGTAATGATTGTATTATGATTATGCATTCGTAGTTGATTGAAATGAGTTGTTCGATTTTGTATCTAATCGAGGTATTGTTGAACCATACAAGGTTGTTGTTCGTTTATTCGAGACCACTGTTGATTTTTATCGAATTTGTTTTTAATTGATTATTACATTAGGTTGTGCTAATTGATCATTGATTAGAAGTTTTGCGGTTGAGTTAGAGGAATTCATGAATTCTTTTAGTCGGAGTTCAGGAGCTCATATAGGAAGGCAATGAGATTCGTAAATGCTTCACTATCGTTGGACGGTATGGAGGCAAGTTTTATATTTGTTCAGTTTATAATTCTTAATGAATGACTTTGTTCTCATTCAATTTGTAATTCATATAGCAAAGATTGTAAATGTGAATTTCGAGATTTGGTTTGTATATTATATTATGGTTTTCGGTTTAAATCATATTATATACGATTTACGTCCGCTATTGGTATACTTGAATATTGAGTATACAGTTTAATGAAGATGAGAATACGAGTTATCTAACAATCTACAATATTTTGAATCTTCAAGCATCAAAGATAATCATCAGTGATGGTGTTGATGTCGAGATTTCTCTCATTGGAATTGAGGTTAGTTTACCGGAAATCTTACCTCGCTATATGTGTTACAAATTGTTGAATTGTGTTTAAATATTTATGAGTATTTTTTGTACTTGGTAAATATTTTTGGTATTTTGGGAGGGACCCGTTGAGGCCTCAGAATTGTTCGCATGGTATGCGTCTAAGGAATTTAGCGTGTTCATATTTGGGGGCGGGGGGGCATTGCGGCCCTCAGAATTATTTGATTGGTATGTGGCCATTGGACTTAGTATCTTAGCATTCACGGAAGGTCCCGTTAGGTGTACATATCTTGGTACATAATTGCAAATTCTATAAGTTTACACATCTTGAGAGGGTTTCTTCGAAGCCTCTAGAGGATCCATGAGATGCGTTAGCGAAGGCCACGTGTCAGGTGTTATCCTATGTCTGGGATAACCAATTATAGAATTGAGTTCTCATTTTATGGTTACATCATCTGAATATGCTGATACATATGAGATTGGACTATGATTATGTATTTTGTACTTTTGAGTCGTGATTATATTTTGAGTATTTTGATATCAATTGAGATACAATATATATATATATATTCAATTTCATCTCATCATTCGAGAAAACAAGACGTGGAATATGGTAATGATTGGTTTGATATAGATTACCACAGGTTGGTAAGGTTACGAAGGTGAGATTGTACTGGTGGTATTCCTTATATTGTGATTAAATTAATATATGATGATTAATATTGATGTGATCGTTATTGTTGTTGAGTATTATGGTTGATCCCATCGCAAGCTTTATTATTAGGTACTTGAGGATCGAGTTTGTACTGGTCGTGAAGGAGATAGTCTCGAATGATACTAGTTATGCCATGTGACTCGGAATTGAGTATTTTAACTACTGTAATTTTCCGCTGCCAATATATTTTTAACAGTTGATTATTTCCACAAAGCGAGTGCGTATTTATAAATGCTATTTTGGTGTTTGGTGATCTTGGATATATTAGGGATAACTGATTTCCTAAATTATTATTGTCAAGATGTGTAATTAGTAGCTTAACATACAGTCTGTTTGAGGTTTGGCATTTTGGCCTAGTACTTTCAAATGGGACTTTATGAAGGTAATTGGAAAAGATGGATTTTGGAAAGTTTTTGAGTAATTTGCAAGAAATTACCGTCATTAGCCTTTTAATATGTTTAAAATGATTGTGAAAATGATTTTCAGCCATGTGGATTCAAGTGCGGGGCCCACGGCACTGTAATATCCCTACATAGTTTTGGGGGTGTGACACACAACCCTATAGTTTGGGTTCATTATATGTACTTGATGGTTTTTGGTTGTCTTCTAGTGTGACTCTTTTGGTTCGACTTGATATCACACACAAACTCCTACAACATATATGATGTCGGACCAGCTTGCTGTTATATACAAGAGTGATCCTATTACCTTCTTGTAGATCATTCGATCAATGGGTTTACCAATCTTATTTTGGTATATCGTGATGGACGTGCTCACTAGAGTGACTCAAGTTTTGTGAGCAACTACTAGGTGTACTTGTCTTGGATTATGAATGTCCATGTAGGTAGTTGCTTCTCCTACAAACCTATAAACAAAATAAGTTCTCCAATCAATCCTTATTTCAAATTTACTTTACATAGGATGAGAGAATGTCTTGCACATATCAGGATCAGTAGAACCAAAGTTAATATCATCCACATATATGTACCATCATGAGATTGTTGTCTTCATGTATGTTGAAGAGAGTCTTGTCTAATGCACTTTTTTCGAATCCACTATGGAGAATGTACAACTATAACACCCCCAATCCGCTCAGGGATATTACACGCCGTAGAACCTTTCCTCAAGGATCTATCAGACTGGTAACAACGTAGAACAACTCGACAATGCCTTTAAGGCTAAAAAGACTCAGTAGACCGATTTGGCCTTTCAATAAATACATACAACTCAAACATAACACATGCCCACGCAGGGGTCGAGTACAACACACTCCCGTTCAACGAGAAAATAATACTGCAGCGGAAAATAAAATACAACTAAACCAATACGACATCAAGGGGTCCTCGTGTGATTAGTATCGTTCATCTTTCATCATCCTTCATGCCGAACCTATGCTATGCTCCAAAACCTGAATGCAAAAATAGACATCCACCCCCCGAATACTCGGGGGTTAGCAAAACTCCATTGTTTTGCTAGTGCAAGAACAAAGTGAAAAAACACGAGTCATACAATTCACATTCCACGAATAACAATAACCAGGAATCCTCAAAAAAGCCAAACAAAACAAAAAGTACTTCCCGAGGCAAGAGTTTGAGAAAAATATTCCAAAACCGAAAGATCACCAATCAATGGAAATAATTTATAAAACAGTTTAGAATGCCATCGAGAGTTTTAATAGAAAAACAATTTAGGATTATCAAATCCCACTTTACAAAATCCAAAAGACGAAAGGGGTCACCGCCCCAAAGGTTTACTTTCCATAAAATGACCTTTACAAAACGTTGGGATTTTAGCCCCAAATCCGTAAAAATGACCTTTACAAAACCTTTGGGATTTTAGCCCCAAATCTCATCAACTCACAGTACACGAGAACAACAACAAGGTTCGTCTTCCAACATCAAAATCCACAACCCAAGGTTTAAACTCAGACGATAAATACTCTAGTGCCATCCTAGCCAAGTAAGCCAAACGAACAACTTACCTCTTACACACTTAGTCGATGCATGCAATCATGAAAACCGTTCAAAATACTCATTTCCGGAAACGCCAATAATCCAAATCACATTGTGAAATGCACCACAATTAACCGTGGATCCACCACTCCGTGGACCCCTACCGAGACCCCGTCGGATCTAACCCATAGTGGTTAAAAGCAAGCTCGCGGATCCACCCCTCCGTGGACCCCTATCGAGACCCCGTCGGATCTAACCCATAGTGAGCATACACACACACACACACGTTACTCATGCAATACTAATATGCTAAGAATGTAAGTTCATTAAGAATACTCACTAGAGATGGCCACTAATCCGACACCATTATCAAACTCTTCAAGACACAACAACACAATCAACACGGAATACATGATTCCATAACTTTAAACAACAGGGGTATCACCAAAGCCCTCAACGTTCAAAACAATCAAATCATAACAATTCCCCAAAACACACCGTTCGCAAAACACACACACATTTTTAAAAAGAGCCCCTTAACGAGGCCAAAATGAATCTCTTGGAAAATCATTTCAAATAACCAAACAAACACACCAAGACAACCACCGATCATCATATCCACAAAACGAGAAATGTATGGACAAGGTACTTGCCTCGAATAAGAACAACGCGGAGAATCGACCGAAGTAGGTTGGCACGAACCGACTATGAACCCGCCGACTCCACCGAACGCCAACTCGCGATAATAAACTACGAAGGACAATAACAACAATGAAATGAATTCCATAGCACGACTCAAACCCGTTGAATTCAAAGAACAAATGACAAAAGTTCAAGTGTTTCTCCCAAAACGGCCAAGAACACGATTCGTCCCGACAAAACACGAAAACGAAATTCCAAGTCGAAATATGGATATACAATCCATAGAATATGTTTAACAACATCATTTAACCACAATCGATCCATCAAAAATGGATGGAAAAACGAGATCGAGAACAAATCCCCCAAAAAGTCGATTCGAAGGAAATCAAGAAATATACTTCGATTCGACGAAGAACAATGGATTAAATGATGTTAAACACAAGAATACTACCAAGATTAATCATACCCATAATGAATTCATCAATAATACGGAACGAATCGGACAAAAACGCAAAACCCCCAAAATTCAAGAAACTAGGGTTCTAAGAAGAGATTACCTTGATTCGCTGGATCAAAGGATGATATAGGATGATCAATCAATGATATGAACTCAAGAACTTCGTGGATTTGTTGTTAAAATTAGTCCATAGTCCAAGAATCATCTTAAAAATAAGATTGAGCTTAGGTCTTTACGCATATAAATTTAAATTAATGATATTTACATAATTATTATATTTGCTTAAATATATTAATTATCATCAATAATGATATTAGATTAATATCATATCTAAATATTATTATTACATAAATTAAATATAAATAAAGTTAATTACATACCTTTAGAATTTAAGGATGATGTACCAATATATCGAGTCCGGCTGCGAAATTGGATTAAATCGGTAGAGCTCCTGCTGATAACGTGTTGTAAAATCGGATATTTTATCACTTCACAATATATATATTATATATATATATATATCACTAGTAGAAAAATAACTTTAGGTAACACCATGCAGGTAACACTTTTGATAATTGAAATTGGAGAGTGCATAGGTAACACATAGGTAACATATTTTTGTGTTACTTAGTTTAGGTAACACTCACGGTAACACTTTCAAAATAAGTAACACTTTCAGGTAACACTTTTTTGTGTTACATAGTTTAGGTATCACTCCAAGTAACACTTTCAAAATAGGTAACACTTTTAGGTAACATTTTTTGTGTGTTACATAATTTAAGTAACACTTATGTAACACTAGAGAGTATGTATAATTATTTGAAGTTATATTATCACTTTTTTGAGTTACAATAATATTATTGTTAACTACACATTAACAATATATAACAATAAGGATATATATATATATATATTAAAATTTGATTTATCTTAGATATCACTAAATGTAACAAATTAAAAATATAAAACGTTTAAAATATAACACAATGCCTCCTAGTATTTTACGGTTGATGATTAATTAAATATTATTAAATAAAATATGGTCGGTGCGGTTATATCCAAAATTTCAAACTTTAAATTAGATAATGCAAAATAAAATCGGGTTTACAAAAATTTCATACAAACTGATCCATATTAGAAAAAAACATTGAACTAAACTATTCAAAATTCATTGATTTTGTTCGGTTTTTGATTTCGGATCTGTTTTGCTCACTGCTCGACGACAATATCATCATTATCAATATATTTTATAAAAGAAAACAATTCATACTATCAAAATATCCTACGTGGCACCCTCTCAATCTACCATTCTTATTTATCTTTCTTCTAGAATTTTTATGTATTAATAATATATTAGTAATTGTAACCTTCCATCTCATATGGTCTTTCTATTGAACTTCTCTAGTGGATTACCAATTAAATTTTCGATATCAACGATGTTTAAATGAAGTATATATTTTATTTGGTTTATTATAAAAATAGAGTGAGATAATTTTTATAAACATATTTTCCTCTCTTTTGTTGTACAAATTTTTATACTTTAATAAATAAATTGTGTAGTAATTTATTTCTATTTAAAATTTATAATTTCTTCTTAAAAAAAGAACTTAACAAATATTAATAAAATAATTTATAATCTCTTCAATATACAAAATAAATGCCAAATTGAACCCCAAATTGAAACCCCTACCCACAAACCCACCCACCGCGCTGCTCGATGATTCTTCTTCGGCAAAACTCGCCGCCGTCCATCATTCACCACCTCCGCTTGTCCTCCTCCTCGGTACGTTCTCTCTCTCTGTTTCTCGCTTTCTCTCTTTCTCTATCTGAGCAGGTCTGACTCCCTTTCGCTTTTCCTCCGCTGTAGACAGAGTGCCTCCGTTGCCCCGCCCCACAGCCGTC